>CATIWO010085338.1:0-69943 GCA_949673435.1 Macaranga tanarius | reverse complement strand
TGCTGAGTTGGAAGACCAATTCAATAAAATCAAAACATTTGGATGAAGTGATAAAAATTTTAATAATAAATTAAAAAATAGATTCCTATAAACATTGGTCACTAGTAAACTTATTTCAAAAAAACTCTATCACACTCTCCTACGTTCTTAACTTATTTTTTTTGTTTTATCTAATTATCCAAATGTTTTAATTTTATTAGATTAATCTTCCAACTCAGCAGAATGAGTTTGAAGATCCGGATCACTCTAAAATTTCTCCTTAATATGTCAAGTAATAATTTTTAGATTTGTCAATTCAAAAAACAATTTTTTGATTTCACCATAAACGACATGCCGTCTGAGAGCGCCTAACCGGAGTTCAAAGCCAGAGGACCCCTGTTTTAGTAACCGTTAAATGCGCAATTATTTTTAAAAAAAAAAAATCTAGCCGTTGGTCATCGAGACGAAACCTGAAAAAAACTAGCCGTTGCATTTGTTTATCTCAAGAGTTCATTTTCTCAAACCCTGAAAATTCTATTTCATCCCAAATCTCAAATCAAAATTTCCCAATTTTCCAATTAAGCTTCGATTCAAAACAAGTAGAAAAAATCGATCTTCGTCCACTCTGAAAAAACCCATCTTGGTTTCGCAGTAGGAATTTTACAAGAGAATAAAAGAACTTGTCATGGCATCTAAAACAGTTGCTAAAGATATCATCACTCTCCGTGGTTCTGCAGCGATTGTCAGTGAATTCTTTGGTATGTTAGTCATCGCTCTCCGTGTTCAATTCTTGATTTTGTTGTTGGGTTTTGCAGAAAGGTCTGATCTTTTTAAGTTTCTTTGTTTATTTATTTTTATTCTTTATCAGGTTATGCAGCGAACAGGTAAAGAAGAAAGTGAATTGGGTCTTTGATTATTCGTTTACTTTGTTTTTGTTGTTTTGGGTGTTTAAAAAAATTACTGATAGATGAATTATTGTTGATTTAGTATACTGTACAATCGTGGGGTTTATCCAGAAGAAAGTTTTGTGAAAGTGAAGAAATATGGGTTACCAATGTTGCTCACTCAAGATGAAGGTGTTAAATCTTTTATTGCTAATCTCACTGCTCAGTTATCAGGTAAGATCATGTCTTTTTATTTTCTGGTTCATGATTTGGCTTTCTTGACAGTGTTTGATCGGAGAAAATGAATCTACATTAAAGTTTGTTCTAGGTCCTTTATAAGAATGATCAATGATGTTTGAGTAGCATTGATGATGTTTCTTTACTTGTGATTTTTGAATGAAAGTTCCTGAAGTATTTTGATTGATGCTTGAATTTTGTAAAGAGTGGCTAGAAGCTGGAAAGTTACAAAGAATTGTTCTTGTGATTATGAGCAAGGCCACCAATGAGGTCTTAGAGAGGTGGAATTTCAGCATTGAGACTGATAGTGAGGTCGTTGAGAAAGGGTAATATTTGTATTTCACAATCTTTTAGATCCATAAATGTGAAGGTTTTATTATTTTAATGTATGGCCTTATGGTTTCAGGGTGTCAAGGGAAAAGAGTGATAAAGAAATTATGAGGGAGATACAGGCAATCATGCGCCAGATAGCTTCGAGTATTACTTACTTACCATGCCTTGATGAAGCTTGTAAGAACTGATAATCTTTGTTTCTTGATCATGTAGTTGTTTACTGTTACGGAATGGCTCATTTCTTGACTATTTTTTTGGTATGTTTTAGGTGTTTTTGATGTGTTAGCATACACAGATAAAGATGTTGCAGTCCCTTTCACTTGGATTGAGAGTGATCCAAAATTGATAGCCAATCCACAAATGGTGAAATTGCATTCCTTTGATACCAAGGTGAAGCATTGAGAAGCAGATAATAATAAACATAAGATTTAAGAATTCAATATTATACTGTAATAATCTGACACTGTTTTTGTTGACGAAACAGATACACAAGGTTGACACTCTGGTTTCATACAAGAATGATGAATGGGATGAGCAGTAGAGAAATGCTTTAACTTTTTGTGGCATGTTTTGGGATTTTAAAGAGCCCTTTTTTGGGATGGTCATTGTGAATCTTTTATTCACATTTGTTGTTGTAGTATGGATGTAGAAAAGAAAAGAGCTAAAGACTGATGTCTAGTGTTTTGTGCTGTTGTGTTGTGTCTCTTCCCTTGTCCTACTACTTGTATTTGAAACAAGTATCCAATTTGTATCTCAGTTTCTTTGATGCATTTCAATGGCATAATGGCAATGAACTACATTATTTCCCGCTAACGTACTAAGGCTATCTCAGTTAATATATATGACTTGGCGTACATTTAAGATTTTAGAGGCTTCTGATACCCAGCACACACCTTTCCCTCTTTCATTGGCTTTATTGACACAAACACCTTGATCCAAGTTAATCAAACATTAGCTGAGGCCTTCATCCGTGAAAGGGCGGTGCATGTAAGCATGGACATTCACCCTCAAGTTGAATATATCCTCATGGATAAGCACAGCTTGGATAGCATGTGAGGACTCCAACTGTTGCATTTGTTCTCTTTTGGGTGACTTCAGCTTCAAATATAATACTACTACAAACAATCATAGCCATTAAGAGATACAAGAATTGATGCCAGGATTACCAAAAGGTTTTCAAAAATTGATGCTGGAGAAATCTGGAATTTCTTTGTTGTAGGGTGGAATGGAATTAATTATACATGTACATATACATTGGACGAGCGAAAAATTGGTCCATTTCTATCATTCAACATATTACAACATGCTATATACATAAGTAACTGTGTCATACATTTCCAAACTGACGTGCCAATCATGACAAGATGAAGCTTAATAACAGTCCCTTCAAGAGAACTGGAGGCTGGGTATATAGCACCAGGTCCATGTGCTTGCTCTCAACTTGATCCACGATATATTGCACCAGGTCGAAGATCATCCATGTTATCGATGTTTCTGTACCCATCAAACTCCCTTAGACATGTCCAGCCTCGACGGGCCAAAAAATCACGATAGTCATCTTCAGTGTAGAAAATTTTTTCCTCTGTATGTACTGGCATGTGGTCTGATTCATCATACAGGCAGACTTTGATAGCTAATCCTGAAAACGAAGATCCAGTTGGTGTCTGGAATTTAAGTTTGTTCATTTCAAAGCACGATGAACTTCGATTGTAAACATCATTAAAATGGAGTCAAAAAAAAAAAAAAAAAAAAAAAAAAGTGCAATTCAGTATCACACTAGTCTAGTAACAGCCTATCAGATCTGAGTTATACCCTTTCTTTTATTCAAATTATATGAATTGAACCACCAAGATTTTCAGTAAATTCTTCTGCAGCCACCAGTCAATAATGTACATGTTTCACAAACCAAAAGTTATTGAAGATAATTCCATGTCTAATAAAATTCAAAGAACACCTAAATACTAAAAATGAATTAGCATCTTCAGCTATTGTTATAAGCAACGTGGATTAGCCATTATGTGAAAGTACCAGTGCATCAATTACCTTCATCAAGGTGAAGAGTGTAATTCCCCACAGGCATGTCCCTGTCAAGACTACGGATTATCTGGTCTTCATCCTCCAACCAAAATGCACGTCTAGTCCTTAACCTAAAAGCTGACTTGATAGCCTCCCTGATGGCATCTGCAGAGCCATCAATACCAATTCTTCTTGTATAATCTCCGAACTTCACTGTTATTACTCTCCCACCAAATGACTGACCTTCAGCACCTACCAAATGGGGGAAGGCAATAGAGCAAAAGAAGACGTAAAGATAAGACCTCTACAGGCACTAAATCACGATCTCCATTAAAAAAAAGAAAATTGAGAACCAGTAATTCGGGATCACAAGGGCTATCTCGTACCAAATTTGTCTGTGAAAGCAATTTCAGAAAAGTTCACATGCTACATGAGAATAGTTAACAATGGATTCTAATTTAGAAACTTACCACTTCCAGGGGTCTCCCTCCAATTCCAAGGAGGAACTCCAGCTGCTGCAACTGCATCAGCTGCAGTGATTGCAAGAGGATGTCCATCATGATCTAGACGTCTTTCAAGATTAAGAGTTGGCCTGCCACTGGCTGCACACCAAGCACCAAGGAACTTCAGCAAGGGAAATGCATATAAATCAAATAGGAAAAGACACATAAACATGAATCACAAGGTGGCCAAATGATCCTAAAAGAGTGCAAAAAGAAAGCAACTCTTTCTTCCATGAAATATTATTCTCTCGGCAACTTAGCACTGATGAGATGAGATTGAGAATGCATTTATTAGAACGAAAAAACACGAGTGATAAAACAATACATGCACCTAGGGGTGGCCACGGGCCGGTTTTGGCCCGGAACCGGAACCGGTCAAACCCGGAACCGGGCTAAACCGGCCCTGAACCGAGGGTGGGACCGGTTCAGGGCCGGTTCCACCATTCTGGAACCGTATACCGACGGTTCTGGTTTGGAACCGGCCGGTTCAGATTCCGAACCGGCCGGTTCTGGTTCATTTTATGAAAAAAAAACAAATTATGTCAAAAATTCAAAAAATGCAAGTTACAACTCTTTATAAAATTCTACATAATTTTCTCTTACTCGTGGTATTTTTTTTTTTCTAAAATAATACAACTTTTTTACAGTGCGTAAAAACCGAACTGAAAAAGCCGGAACCGGCCGGTTCGGAACCAGCCCGGAACCGGAGTTAAGCTGGTTCTGGTTCGGTTCCACCTTAGGTCGAACCGGAACCGGCCGGTTCATGAACCGTGGCCACCCCTACATGCACCCCTTAATATCTAGGAAGGAAACAGAAGAAAAATGCCAACATTTTTTTTATGGTTTGATCTAGACAGCAATGATGAACATTACGGCCACAACAACCACTGAAATTTTGTATCGGAGTATGCAAATAGCATTACATATTGGAGGAACAGAATACACATTCAGTATTACAATCAGACCAAAGGACAATATCACACTAAATGCAAATAGAGATTGCCAAAAACAGCATCCCTTCCCACCACAACCCTCAAAATAAAAGGAGAGGAAAAAAAACCTAGCTATTATCCAACCACATTTTACACCCAGCTCAGAGAGTGCTCAGGAAATACATATATGTTCTAGAAGAGAGAAGATACATTCATATATATAAAATGGAAACAATTGTATGGACATCGTGTTGCATGAGATGTAGGCCCATGAGGGCCACAGAGCCAGCCTGGTAAATCACAAAACGCTAGAACTAAACACATTTTGAATCCCTAGCCACTGCTTTTAAAGATACATTTTTTCATCTGTCCATTTAGCAACTGCAGAAGGACTCTCTTATATTTTAATTTTATGTTCTAAAGTTGATTTTTATTTTCAAACATTACTTTCCTATGATTGATTTTCTGTGGCATGGATTATCAATGACAAAATCATCCATAACATATATGGTTACATAAAATACCAAGTGAAACATAAAAGTAAAGATTGTTAATGAGCATGACAAACTATTAAGGTTAAGTTTAAGCTGGAGAAAAAGAATGGTAATGTTCGGTTCATTCTATAAATGGAATATGTTCTTGTTTTTTTTTTTACTTTTTTTTATTTATTTATTAACTACTATTCGGGTGGAAAAGATATGAAAATTACAGCTCATAATACCATTTACGTCTTGTAATCTCAAAAACAAAAATAAGACAAGATCAGCTAGCAGCAGCTAATAGTTGTTAGATGTTAAGCATTGGGTAAATTATTATAAGTTATTCCTCTCAATATATTAATTAACCATTAAACATATATTTGTATGTGTGTAACATATTGTATTTCCTCATATGAGCTTTATATATATAGACAATAAGCTATTGATTTGCTATTTCCAAATTAGGGCAAGATTGAACTACAATTCTCAAACTTCAAAGCCAAGGGGGAAAAAGTACATAGCATAAATCTCAATTCATCTTAGCAAATCCACATAAAAAGATTTATAACCAAAATTTTGAATAAATTGGAATTAAATTCTCCTAGGAACATAAATTTGTCATATAAAGACAATCTAAAGCTAAAATGATTATAAAGTTCAAATTGCTGAAATGTCCTTGCTCTGTTTTACATGAAATAAAATGCATTTTAAGGTGAAAAAAAGGGCTGCCAGCTACTAACTCGTGCAACGAAAGGTCAGATGGGTAATTGCTAACAAAATGATGATGCTTAATGCCAAAATGATACAAATGATAATTTTGACAGTTGTTTAAAATATGTTAATGACTTTCGAGAGATACATTAAATTATTAGCATGGGAGCATCAGCATGACGGCATCAGATGGTAAGTTATCGATTTATTAACCTTAAGGACCACTACTTTGTCACCTAATTGTTGTTATGAGATTGATGGGACGATGGCTACTAAAAGACTCAGTTAATGAAAAGACAGGAAACCCCAGTCACAGCATACCCAAAAATACGAGAGGCCAAGAGAATTAGCAAAATAAGAACAAAAAGATCTATGCAAGTTACTGACAAAGAAGCTAAAAAATAAACTACAATGCTTAGAGTGAGTGACAATGGCGTACCTTCCACAGGTCCAAAAGATATACTAGCATCATCAAAACCTGGGCAAGCCAAACAGACATTGTAATACATATTAGTGTCGTGATAATATATAAAAATGTTTTGCATTTGCAACATTGCCATGAAGCACCAAAATGGCAATTGAAATCAGAAATGATAATGGCACTGGAATCAGCATGAGCAAATGACAAGAAAATAAATAAAGCATAGTAGTGAAAAATGCAAAAAACGTAGACCACGTTCAATCCATTAAATTGATAGGATTCGGGGGCATAACACCATAATAAAATGTTGAAACCCATTAACTAAGAAAAGCTGGATTCACAATTGTGCTCGTGAATACTAACTTGGATAAAAAGAAATAGTGCTGTGTTTTGCAACTTGCAAAATACATACATATAGAGACACAAAGTACAAGAGGAGGGCATTATGCTTGATTCCTCTTACGGAAAAAAGGGGAGGGTGGTGGCGCTGCTGGGGGCTTGATAAGCTACAAAATAATGAATCAGAGTCTCATTTAACAAAGATCCGGACACATTCAATAAACGAGCTGGGCATGTGCACTCATACAACTGAGGAAAAAGGAGAGATAAAACCAAGAAAGGCTTGTGCAGTAATTCAGGATTCTCAACCTCATTAATTAAAACAAACTCTGACTCACTAGAATGCCAAAGTTATTCATCTTGGGAACTGATAACATCCCTGAGAACAGAAGTCCGATTGTTGCTTTCTTCCTATATTTAATTTTTCCCTACATTATCATGAATCCATAATTTCATAAGCCTTTAATGTCACAAAATGAACAATAATTTTAAACACTACTAAACCCTTTCTACTGAATCTTGAAGACCTCCAGCAACACGTAATTGCACCTTTCCTAGCTATTTTCGAATTGTTTACCGTAAAATCCAGTCCATTATCAGAACATTAGTAAACCATGGCTAACCACTTCAACTTATCTCTAGAAACGGCTTATGATATTGCTACTTTTCTGATGCATCAAAACAGCCAAAGCTCCTGAGCAGCTTCATCATATACCATCTTAATTTAAGAACCCATGACACTTCCAACACAAGTTAGAATTAAGTGACACAACCAACCTTTAGCACACATCCCAAAACAATTTTACGAATCAAAGCTAAAATAGTAAATTTTTCTTTAAATCCCATAAAATCCAATATCACACTACTCAGTCAAATCCAGATGTGATAAACATAAAAGCAAACAATTCATTTCATAAACTAGTGAAGACAGAAAATTACAAAAAAAAAAATCCCCAATTACCTTTTTCAGCGAATTGCATAAAGGAATCAACTTTAGAAGTAGGAGTAGGGCTTTTATACTGTGCATTTTTGCTCCTCTCCCTTAAAATCTCATCAATCTCTTTATAATAAGACATTTTAGCAGACCCACTTCCTCTATCTTGATGTCTAGCTTTCTTAAATTCTTTCAATAAGTTCCTCCACTTATCAGTACACATAGTAGGAGACCTATCAAACCCTTTTTCTCTCATTTTAGCAGAAATTGACTCCCAAAGATGCTTGTTTGACTTAGAAGTGTTAAACAAACCATCCATTTCTCTTCTCATACCAATTAAACTTCTTGTTTCATCTTGAACCCATGTCTCAGCTCTCTTTTTAGGTGCTTTCACTTCATGGGTATCTTCACCACTGCTTTCTCCAATAATCATCTGCTGCTGGGTCTGAGGATTATGTGGGTTGTGAATATGATGGTGCTGATGTGGAGGCAATTCTCCATTAGATGAAACAACTTCAATAATCATGTTGTCTCTAGTGCCTGCTGGTGCTGCTGCTGCTACTTCTTCTTTGTAAAAATCAATGGGTCTAGGTTTCTCTAAGTACATGATTAAAGAAAAGATAAAAAAAAAAAAAATTTGGTTGTGGGTCACTGTTATTAGTTGAAGAAAGTGAGAGATTTCATTACAAGAAGAAGAAGAGAACCCATTGCTGTGCCTGTGAGGAGGATTCCATCGATAAAGATTGGATTTTTATGCAAATCTTTTTTTTTTAGCTTTTCACTTTTTACTTGAGACGGTAAATTTTGGCTGTTAAGTAGCAGAAGGTGCGTCAAGTAAAAGCTTTCTTGATGATTAATAGATTTTTTTATAGTAATTAATTTTTGTAAAGTTGTTTTTATTAGATTAATTATATTTATTTTGGTAAAAAATTTATGAATTTTTTACCATGAAAGTAATTTTTGTTCTCATTGTATGTGTAGATTTTTTTTGTTTTTCATAAAAGTTTTACAAAATTATTTTCTAAATATCTCTCCTCTAAAGATAACAATGTCAATAGAGAAAAACGTGTCTCCTAGTTGAATTTGAGTTTTAGTGCTCTACCAACATAATTAGAAAAATATTTGACAGAATTCTCTCAATTTATGGATCTTTTATATATATTGAATGTATTATTATTTGTAATATTCCTTTTGATTTTAAGATTTATTGTTTAATTTTATGAATGAAAAATTTATATTTTCTTATAAAAAAACAAGTATAGAAAAGTTTAATTTTGTGATTAATGTATTATTTTATATAAAATTATAATTTTACTTTAAAAATTTATAATGTATATAAAAATAATAATTTGTATATTTATTTAAATTTGTATTATTTTGTATATAAAATTATTATTTTATTTTTAAAATTTATAATAATATATAAAAATTAAATTAATAATTTTAAATATATGAATTAAGTTTGCATTATTATAACTGATATGTAAAATTTTTTACAAGAAAATTATGTATATGTTTTTTACTAATCTAAGTATTGGAAATATAAGCAAAAATGTATTTCTCCATAGTTTTTTTATTTTTTATTCTCTATTTTATTTTTAAAAAAAATTATAAAATAAAATAATAATAATCTTAATTATCTTACGCATATGACTTATTAACTATATTAAATATTCACTTATTATATTTATAAAATATATTTAATCATATTTTTAAATACATTTTTTTATATTTTTATATCTTTAATATTGATTGGTTCATATTTTATCAAATTATAAATTATTAATTTTAATTCAAATAACAATTAATTAACTTCTTACCCAAAATTTTATTTTTTCAAAATATATATTTTTAAAAATAATAAATAAAAAATATCAAATTATATATTTTTAAAAGTATTATTTTATTTTATTCATATAAAAAGATAGATTTTTAATTCAACATTACAATTTTAGTAAAATTTCTATTTTAGTAGCTATACTTTATTTTTTACCTTTAGATTAGAGATAAGTATAAAAAAGTACATGTGGTTTAGCTTTATTTCACTTTTGGCCTTATGGTTTTCTCGTGACATTTCGGTATTTTATAATATACGACGTTAGTAAATTTGAACCAAATTCACATATACCGTTAACCGTAATGATGTGGATATTGACATCAGTATCCACGTCGTCATCCATGTCAGCATTCACATCAGCACGTTGGCGTCTATGTCAACACCCACGGTAACACATCAACATCCACGTCAACGTCAACGTTATTGTACTTAACAGTGTTAGTAAATTTGACATAAATTTGCTAACGGCAAATATTATAAGATACTGAAGTGTAGGGGTGTTCATGGCCGAACTGAAAATCGAACCGACCCTATTCGGTTCGGTTAGATTTACATTTTTAAAATTTTCGAATTTTTTGAACCGAACCGAAATTTGGTTCGGTTCGGTTTTATTAAAAAAAAAAGTTATATTAACCGAAATAACCGATTTTTTTATTTTTTATTTTAATTTTTCTAAATATTTGTTAAAAATATATACAAATTTAATATAAAAATAATCAATATTTTAAAATTTTTGGTTCGGTTCGGCCGGTTCAGTTTTCTACCCAAAAATTTTGGTTCGGTTTTGAACCAAATTCGGTTCGGTTCTAATTTTTTCAAATTCGGTTATTTTAGTTCGATCAGAAAATTGCCCAAAAACTGACCGAACCGACGATGAACACCCTACTGAAGTGTTACGGAAAAAAACCATAATATTAAAAGTGAAAAAACGCTAATCTACAAAATATATTTTGGTACTTATCCCCTTAGATTATGATAGTGTCTAATTAAATTTTAAATTCAATTTTGATGTTTTCTCATCAAATTTTAAGAAAATTTTCAAAGACATATAGCAATCCAATACTATAATTATAATAAATTTATCTAATAATTTATACATTTAATAATCCCATTATCAAAAGGTGAAATGCCAATTTGGGCCAATATGAAATAGGGCGAGTTTGGAGCTTAACTTTATCCTTAAAACGACTGCGTTTCCGCGCTTGAAAGCTTTGTCCGCTGAACACAGATAAAAATCAAGAACTTGTTATCTGTGTCTCCCCATTTTCGCTCCATTTTTTTTTTCTTGTTGCAATCTTTGAAATGGAACCAAACCCTTTATAACTACTGATACCCACTTGCATGTTATATAGAAATCAAGCTCAAAGTTACAATCTTTACAGTGTTTTATGGTAAAAGTTATCCATGGCTAAAGCAGTGACTGTAACAAAATAATAAAAAGATTTGAGCTTCTTCTATACGATCCACAGCTTCTTTTTAGTGTTGTTCATGTTAAACCCTTCTTTAAATTTTCAGTTTCAGCTAAAAAGAACCAGCTTTGGCTGCTCAAGTTCTCTTGCAGGTATTTTATCGAACACATTCACTGTGCTGTAGTTAAGCTTTTGTGGGTTCTCAGATAATTGAGTTTCTTCTTTATGTGTTATTTGGTATTACTTATTCATGAATTTATTGAGAATTCAGTAGTAAAATTTAGGATTTTGGTTCAATTGCTTTTTAGTTAAGAATTGTGATGCTTTTAGTGTGTTTTTAAGGGTTAAAGATAATGTATATAGTCAATGTGGTTGTTAAACAAGGGATTGTTTGCTGCTATTCTATTCTTGGAAGTGGCTTTTTATAATTTAGATAGATTCTCAATTAACCAGGGCAGGGAAGGAAGAAAGAAGATAAGGCTCTTGCTTTTATAAAATCTGATGCATGTGTTTGATTCTTTTATGTCACCTTTCTTAAGATAAAAGGCTAATTGATTACCTAGCAAGAATTGAATATGCTGAACTTCATGAGTTGGAAGTCCTTGTTAAAACCTTCAGGAAGTTTATCTATGAGCAGTGGATGGTCTATATGTACTATGCTGGAAATCACCCTGCTGATTTTTATGTATTTGTGTACTTATCTATGGATACTTAATGAGAGACAGAGAAAACTGTCTGACTAATCTGTCAGCCAGTTTGTGGCTTTTGTAGGATATTTGGACCAAACACAGCCGCTATCAACCGCCACATTTTCTTGGAAATGACCAATGCCTGTATAAGTAGATATTGTGGTTTTCACCATAAAGCGTCAAGACCATTGTTTTCAAGGAGACGATTTGTGGGTGGATCTTTCAGAACCTTATCCACCTGTGCTTCAGAGTTCCTCTCTCCAGCTGCCTCTCTCATTGTCCGTTCGCCCTCATCGCTTGTGTTGGCAGCCTCCATTGCCCAGCCTGATGTACCCCAACGTTCAGAGGAATGGTTTGCACTTAGGAGAGATAAATTGACTACAAGCACGTTTAGTACTGCGCTGGGTTTTTGGAAGGGAAACCGTCGTTTTGAGCTCTGGAGTGAGAAGGTATTTACATCAGAGACACAGATCATTGAAGCCTCTAAAAGAGCCATGGAATGGGGTGTGCTCAATGAAGCAGCAGCTATAGACAGTTATAAAGTCATCACAGGTCGTGAGGTTAGTCCTTTGGGCTTTGCAGTCCATTCAGCAGAGCAACTTGCATGGCTTGGTGCTTCGCCAGATGGTCTTCTTAGTTGCTTTCCTGGAGGTGGCATCCTGGAAGTCAAGTGTCCCTACAACAAGGGGAAGCCAGAAGTAGGTCTTCCCTGGTCAACTATGCCTTTTTATTACATGCCACAAGTGCAAGGGCAATTGGAAATAATGAACAGAGAATGGGCAGATTTGTATTGCTGGACACCAAATGGAAGCACAATATTTCGTGTGCATAGGGACCGTGATTATTGGGATCTGATACATGGGATTTTGCATGAGTTTTGGTGGGAAAACGTTATGCCTGCTAAGGAAGCTCTGTTGCTTGGGAAGGAAGAGGAGGCAAAAGCATATGAGCCAACATCCACTCACAAACTGACACGACTTGTCATTTTTAAGAGCTCGAAATTAGCTGGTGAATCCAAGCTGTTATGCAGGGAAATTGCTGGTCATGTTGAATTTTATAGGTAACAAAGTCAGAATGGTATTTCACAATGTTCAGTCTCAGAGAAGCTGTTTTTCCTTCTGAGGAGCTGCTGGATCAAGTACCTAGGGACAACTGGAAATAGGAGCGAAGCAATGATTAAAAAAACTATTCGACAGCATTGTCGAACAGTTTGCTGATAAGAAGTGATGGAGCAGAAAACACCATTTACGCTTTGTAATACATTGGGGGACTCTTTAGCTCCTCCTATATTTTTGGGAGTCATATTTATTATCATCCATCATTATCCATTGGATTCAATTGTGTATTTATAGTCTTCAGAGACCTGTTCGGTTAATGTGCTCTACCCGGAGACTCCATCAATTGTGTATTTATGGACTCCATTTTTCATGAATTGAGAATTACATTCAATGTTTTTTGCAGTCTGATTCTGTTCTTTATTGCCTAATTGAGGGCATATCAGATAAAACCCTTATAGAAAATAAACTTGTAGACTCCATCCATGTCAGCCACGGTCGTTGCCCCATCATTCAAGTTGTGCAGTATTCAATATAATGTTGTCCGTTGAGCCTATCAGTTTCGCAGAACAGCAAAGTTTTTGCTTCAATTCTTTCTGTCAGGTTGACAAATGCAAGAAAGAGACCAACATGAGGAGTAAAAAAACAACAAGATGCAGCTATAAAAAGCACAAAATCTTCAGCCAAAATTAGTACCTACTACCAACATATCATCAGTCAAACGATAGCAGATGGTTGGTTAAATCAACAAAAATAACCTAAATTAAAGAAATGGCAGTTAAGCTAAACAACCAAAAATAACTAACTCGGCCAAACTTACCAAACAACCAGCGTCAATTAAAGAAATGAAAAGAAACACATAGCAACCTTCATTTAAAATAAGTAAACTGCTGAAGTTGCACATCTTTTAATATGCTATTATCAAGAAGTAATGCAGCAAAGATAAAGATAAAGACAAAGAAAAGAAGAGATGGAATCAGGTCTATCATGGGCTGATCAATGGGACTATGACACCCCTGATCCTCCACCACAACAGGAATCAGAAAAAGACAAGAACAAAGACAATAATGGAAACAAGAATAAGTTCAGGAAGAAAATTCTCAGCTTCCAATGGATGAAAGAATTGCGCAAGAAATCTAACAAGTAACAACATCAAATACTTGTTGCTCTGTTGATCCTGGAAACAAAGAAAGAAAGAATTCATTGTTTGTATAGTTCTATGTTTGTAAAGTCTATTATAGCATCTTTTTCTTGTATTTTGATGGAGTAATAAAGGTTTATTTTCATTATTACTTTCTCTGTTTCATTGCCTTTTCATGTATGGTTTATGCATGATTGATCAGATTTAAGGTGAAGAAATGTAAGAAAGTGCTTGTCGATGTAGGCACAGGAGATGTGCTTGTAGGTTATCTTTATAGTTTACAGATTGTGATGACAAAAATTATGCAGCAAGGCCAATGAACTGCTCAGGTTTTGGCTTTTTATTTATCAATGTTTTATTTGTGGTGTTCTTTTGGGACAATTCATCTAGTGCAATTAAAAAAATGAAACAAATGTATGTAGCCATGAGGCCTTGTAATGGAACAGATGCAGCAAGCACAATTTAATTTTATTCATAGTTATTCAGTGCGAAGCTAAGGGCACACAGCTGCAGCATGGGATGGTACTTCAATAAATCAGATCATCCAAATTCTATTGTATTGGGACAGAGTTTGTGTGAGTGAACCTTTTGACTTTCTTACGACACCATGAACATTTGTAGTAGTGATGTAATATTTTACATAATAAACTGTACATATATAAGGTACAATGTTTTCAAAATTAAGAGGTTGTAGCTAAAACAGATCACTGTCCTAGATTCTGGCTAGAATTTTCATTGCTGTAAAATTCCCGTAGATGGGCAAGAAGAGATTGGCATATGGGGTATTTTTCCTAAAATACCTAAGAAAAGTGGCATGATGCATGTCAAATGAAGATCAAGCTCAAGCTCTCTAGGATACAACTAGCATGAGGCAATTTAAAAGACACAATAGACATTCGAGTTCACAGTCAGGCAGACACAATGGCATGGGCAATTGACACAAATGCAGATCCCACAGAAAGCCAATATAAAGAAAGATTACCAGTCAACCCAAAAGCATATATTCAATGGACTCACATTTTATTCATTTTTTTATTTTTTTTATTGTAAGAAAAAGTGCACAGTTAGGCATCAACATGACGCCCATAAAATCTTCCTTCAATGGAAGAAGCATCCAAAGTACCAGCCTCGCTCGGCTAATTGACAATACAAATCACGATGGTAGGTTAAACCAGAGAGTTTCTTCCACAATTAAAGAAGCAAAGCTAGGAAACAGAAAATAAATCATAAACCAAGCACAGAATCTATCAGCCTTGCAAGTATATGCATCTGCAATTGCTCCATCCAAATCACCACTATCGCTAGTGGCTTGTCCTGCATTACACGATCTGCTATACAGCAGGATAACTAATTGCTCGAGTCCTCAGGCCTTGCAGAGATTATAGTCCCATACACAGTAAATCACTGCCTCCTTTGATAAGTCAAAATACAAAGCTCATTTACATCAGCTGATCTCATAGTACACCAGACAGTCACCAATCATTTGCTAGTACAATTCCGAAGGAATCAGACCTCACTTCGTTGCAGATTCACATGCCAGCTCCGAACATCACAGGCAAAGTAATCCATTCTCCTTCGGACTTTACAAAAGCCACATGCCAAAAAAAAGAAAAAACAGAAAATAGTACTCTTCACTTTGAACAGCTACTGAATTAACTCGAAACCCATGCCTTCTTTCCTTTTTGATATTTATATATTTTCAATGTTTCTTTTTTCCTTTTTTTTAAAAAACTTTTTCCACAAACTAATAACTGTGGGCACAGTCAACCCAACCTGCACACAAGACGAAGTCCACCAATAGCTGCACCTGAGACAGTAAGTAAACTCAGAAGGCAAAGGCAAAAACAAGATCCAAAGAGAACAACAATCCTAGACGGCTGCCTCACATTTTCTTCTTAGATTCTAAATAAACAATTATGCACATCTCCACCATAATGTGATATCAGACGACAGAGACACATATCCGTCCCTAGCCATGAAGACGCAGGCTGCAGGTAGACTCATGAAGAGCAAAAGACTTGGGCACACTAATCTTAGTCTCTTGCTTCTCCTGACATTTCTGGAGATGCTTCCAGCAATCTGAACACAGAACCTCGAGGCAGAATGTTTCTTCATACTCACTGTCATTAATACAACGACCACACTGAACACACCGAGATATACAAAGTGTGCATGCCCTGCATGCCTGAGAGAAATCTTCCTTTTGCTGACAACTCTCAGCAGGGCAATCATATATTAACCTCAGGTTTTGGCATCTCGGACACATTTCAATGTCAATAGCATGATCCTCCTCACATGAAAGATACAAGTTTCCTCTGTGATAAAAATGTGGCTTGCGAGCATTCTGCTGCATGTGCCCATCTGTGCCCAATAACAGCTTCAGTTCTTCAAAATGCTTCTGTGTCACTCCATAGATCCCGCCAATCCGTAAATGTTTCACCCCTTGTGTGCCCATAGCCTTAAATGTCTTTAAGCTAGATACAATCCCCTCGATGCTGAGTCTCGTGCATGCAGGCACACTTAGCTGCACAAGGGACAGAAAATTAACACATGATTATGATCATGGTAAAAAAGTACAACGAACATATGTTCAACTAAATTAAAACTGGATAAGATTATGTATTTTGGAAGATCAAAATATTTGTTCTTTCAGTGAATCCCGATTTGGTCATTGGTAGGCAGAAAAACAATAGAGCAGAAGGGTGAGATAGCAAATAGAATGCACAAGCATAGTCGTTCTTCCAATTCTCAGGTTATTTTGGACAATTTATGTCTAAAGCATACAACCAAAAATAAACCTAAAGCATAAAGGCCAAGATGCTGAATACTGCATATCATTATCTGCTAACAGCACTGTTACTACACTAACATATTCGGAGAAATAGTTAACTTCCCAGTTCCCATATATAACTAAATTTCAAACTCTCTTAAATTCATATAATAGTAAGCACCAACATTAATTACGCACCATCTGCAGGGTGAAAAATGAAAATATCTACGCATCAGAAAACTCAGCCTTTTCTAGCACAGGACGGAATGCTTATCACTTGATCATATTTACAATATGATTCATTTACTTAAATTTTAAAGACAAAAAATGGAGATAAAGGATATAACTTCTACCAGACAATTAAAAATTAAGCAATGTATCACAGTTGAGTGGGAATAAATTAGCACATTTTTAAAAGAATAAAACAGGTTCAGAAAGTGATGAGAAAACGTTAACAGAAAAACAACTTACCTTGGTTAACCTTGGATTACTTTCAAGAACCTGCTTCAATCCATCATCAGTAATCCGTGGGCACTCAACCAGGCTCAAACATTGCAAGGCACCTTGAGCCCTGTGAGTTAATTGCAAAAGAGCATCATCAGTAATCTTCTCATTCAATGGTTGATCTATGTGAATGCTCCTCCATAAAAGTGGATCATTTTGAATCGTTGAACGCAGTGATCGGCAAACTTCTTGAGCAGCAAGAAGATCCCGCACACCAAGGTAACCAAGGACAATATCCAAAGCCGGATTGGGAGCTTCTCCATCTTCATCAGGACAAACTACACTACTAACCTCATGAAATTCTCTACCTCTCTCAACAACACCACCTGCATCCTTATTGACAACTAATTCATTTCCCAAACTCAAAATATCCTCCACATTACCAGGTGAACATGCAACCCCCCACGCTAGACACCTGTCACCAAATCCACCAGCTGCATTCAGACTATAATCAAACCTCATGTTCCCAGGGAACGTTTGCAACCTCATTGCATTGTTCCAAAAAAAATTCAACCCAGCAAACAGCTGATAATTCCCATCGCTTGTGGTAACCTGATCATTACCATAGGCACCCACCTCCAAATCCTCAAGCCAACCAGTAATCGCAGTAAACGTAGTACTTATATCCATGCCAAAAGGATCTGATGGCAAAAGATCAAGAATATCCTTATGCACAGACTCCTGCGAGCTATGGCTCTTGTCTCTCCCATAATCAAAGCAATTCTCAACCTTGTCCTCAACAAGGTGATAACCATTAACAATTCTCATTGGGGATACCAAATTATCCTCAGGTAAATGCCCCGAAAAGAGCGGTCGATGTGAAAAATTCAAGGCCATTCTATCTCAATAAAAAGAAAACCCTAAATTGCAAATTTTTTTTCTTCTTCCAATAATATTACAAGGAACCCAAACCCAACCCAGATAAGGGCAAAAAGAAAAGTTATCAGAGAAAAAGATTGGAACTTTTGATGAGAAGAAGGCAAAAAAAAGAACCAAGAAAAAGGAGAAAGAATATAAAGAGATCTAAACAAGAATACCCTCAATTTCGGATTAGCAAACTAAAACAACGCAACCAAAAATTTCACAGAGTTCTTGTTCTATTCTACCTAAAGAAAAAACCCTAATTTCAGCTACAATTATGAAATTGATACAATTAATCTGGTTCTTTTTTTTTTTTTCAAATTCTCAATCTATGCAATACAATGAAAAGAAAAAAAAATCAACTAATCAATATTTTTTTTATATTTTTTATTAGGGTTTGGCGTTTGTAAGGAAAAAAAAATCGATTATGATACTATTATAACAACAGAAGAAAAAGAAATAACCTGGTAATCAAAGAAAACCCTAATTCAGTTCCCCTATAATCGACAGAAAACCCCCAATACAGAATCACTCGGTATCGAATTCTTGAAACAACAACAATAACGACGACGAGAGAGGGACGAAGAATTGAGAGAAAAAGGAGTGGAATTTGGAAGAAAAAAAGGAAACAAAAATCTGGGTATTGTTCTTGATGTGATTGGTAATAATGGGTAGATGATAATTTTTGTGTTTTTCAAGTTTGGTGGCGGTGGTGGTGGTGGTGGTGGTGGTGGTGACGGATGGGAATTCGATCCGAAAAGAGAGAGAGAGAGAGAAACGGAGTCTGTCGATAGAGAACAAAAAACAAGAAAACGCTAGAAAATAGAAGCCAAGAAATTCGAAAGCAAAGGAAAAAAACATTTATATATATATATATATAAATCGAATAAATCAAATAAAAATAAAAATAATTTTTGGGTTATAAAAAATATTAACTCTGAAAATTTTCTTTATTTTTGAGAAATCAGAGATAAATAAGGATTTGTTATTGTTTATATTTATTTTGGTTTTTAACTGACACGTGTCGGGTGAGAAAATAGCTGCTTCTTCGCGCAGTAAACTGTGGCGGGAGATTTCTTTTCCTCCTAACCGCGTGATTTTCCAGTGTAGTTTTTTTCTTTTTCTTTTTTTTTTATATACTTTTTCACTATATGATCAAAAGAAAAAAAATAAAATTAAGCCATTTCAGTTATATAATGTCAATCAAGTTATTCCTTTTAAAAAAAAAAATTGTAGGCGGCAGGGTTCAGCATGCATCCAAGTGTTCGATGACTTCGGTACTGTACAGGCTCAGAACTCACTATAAATATAACTTTGGGCCTTTTTATAGGCTTTGGTTAGAGTTGGGAGTCGCTACCCGGATGAAACCCGGGACACTTTTACAGCAACTGGATTCCACGGAGGAAGCCCAGCAGCCGTCCTCAGAGATTGAGTCCATAAACTGAGTATGGGCTTTTGAATGGCCCACCCGACCTTGCGATAATGGCTATTTTAATCCAAATAATTTTTAAATTTTACAATTAGGTCCAAGTTTGCTTATTAATACAATTTCATGCAATTTAATATTTATCCCATACATCCACATACACAATACACAAGTAATAACAACAAATTAAAACCACAACTAAAGAAAAGGGGGAAGGAAAAATTATTACAACCAATTTTTACAAGAAATACATAATAAATGAATAAAAAATAAATTCTAATTTAAATCATGGAAATAATTCATTATTTCAACTGCACTACCATCAAAATAACATCAAATCATCGAGAACTAGAAATTCTACAAATAAACTATGAGAAGATTAGCAAAAGCAAATAAACGAACAAATATAAATCAGTTAACCACAGAGGCGTCGCCTTTGTGGAGCTAAGTCGCCGACTTAGCGAGCAAAAAACCTGTTCATGCAACGGTCAAATAAATTAAAGAGCCAATTTAAATTACAGAGACGTCGCCTATGTTCAATAGAGGCGACGCCTTCGTGAGCAGAGGCGACGTCTATGTGAAGATATGTCATCTCTGTTCCACTAGCAGAAATTTTTTTAAAGAAATTCTCAGATTTCGATGATTTCAATCAGTTACACAATTTATCTCACAAATAAATCATAAACTAACTTAAACACATTAAAGAAATCAATAATTACATGCTAAAATCGATAGGAAGCAACAAAATTGTAGAGAAAATAAAACAATGCTTAAATTAAGAGAGATAAAGAATAAATATTTACTAAAATCAGATTGAAAGTGATTGAGCCCTCAGAATTGGTTCTGAAAAAAACCCTTTAGCTTTAGGAGTTTGTAAATCCTGATCCTTTTGGTCCTCCTGCAATCATCCCTCTCTCTCTAATGTTTTTTGTATTCTCTCTGTTTTTCTCTTTCTTTTTTTTATCTTTTTTTTTCGTTCCTTTTTTTTAGCCCCCCTCATTCTTCTGCTTCCTCCCTCTTCTTTATAGGGATTTTCAGTCTTTTTCCCTCATTAAACCCATGCCCCACTCCTTATTCCTCTCCCATGTACGTGGGAGGGGAGTTACATAACGTGGGATCCCCCACGTTCTGTCACTTAATTAATTTTATTTTTCTGCTCTTAATTAGGGAGGTATCACCTCTGCTATGTAGAGTCAATACCTCTGCGTCATAGAGGCATCGACTTTGCCTCGTAGAGGCGTCGCCTCTATGATCAAATGGGCCAGATACTTGGGCTTGGGCCGTGGATTGATGGGCTAAGTTGGCTGGGTCAGCTGGGCCATGAGTTAATGAGCTTTGGTTCTTTTTAATGGGTGTTGGGTTTCCCTCAAGCAGACCAGAATTCAACTACTTGCTAATTTGGGTTTATATGACATCTTTCATCATTGGGCTTGCCTTTGTGGGCCGGCTAAACTATATATCCACAGTTTGCCCCCTTGGTTTTTGGAAAACAGTTAAACATAAATTTTAAAATATGGTTTTTCAAAAAACAACACGCATGTAATAAAATAAAAAAATATCTTTGAATCCTGAGATTCGATTTGTGCACCGTCATCCTCGGGGTACAACCCGAGAGGTGTGGATTGGTCATCGTCCAACCTTAGTATCCGAACCAAGAGGCTTCTTATTTAGGATCGTCGTCCTACCTTGGTGTCCGAACCAAAAGGCTTTAATTTGAGGTCACCGTCCTACCTTGGTGTCTGAATCAAGAGGCTTCTTGAATCCTGAGATTCGATTTGTGTACCGTCATCCTCGGGGTACAATCCGAGAGGTATGGTTTTGTCACCGTCCAACCTTGGTGTTCGAACTAAGAGGCTTCAAATTTTTTTTATTTTTGTACATCCTGCAAATGAAAATTCTATGTATTAGTTGACTTTTAAAACTTTAGGTATCAAAAAGGTAATTTTCCTGTAAATGGCCAAACTAGCAATTTTCTAAAGTTATATAAATTCATATCCATTTCAATTTCATTTCCAACTTTCGCACTTCCTTCTTTCCTCTCTTCCTTGAACTGCCATTTTTTTCTCCATGGCTCTGTTATTGATCAAGATCGCACACCTCCCATTCTGACTTAGCCCGTTATTCCTCCAGAGGTTCAAGCACCCCATTCTTTAGGACTGATCCTTGATATGGACTTCTCACTCACTTTTTCATTAGATACACATCTATGTTCTTCGTCTACGGAGAGGTTAGTGTTTCTTTTTCTTTCCTTTTTTTTTCTTTTTCACTGAGAATAGGCTGGGTTAGTTGAAAATATAAGCATGCATGTCTAATATAGTGAATTAATCATGAAAAATTAGACAAAATTGAAAAATTTTGTGAAAAGATCGATTCGAATTATGCGTCGCTAAGGCATCACCTTTTCAGTAAGGCGTCACCTTATCGACGTTAAAGTGACATCTTTATATTGTTACAGCGTCGCCTTAACACCATAAAGGCATCGCCCTTATACGCATATATGATGCCTCTAAGCCACAGACGCATCGCCACTGTGTTACAGAGGCATCGCCTCTGTTTGCAAATATGTCAAATCTAACATGCTTAACCAACAGTGAGTTACTTAATGCTCAAATTTAATCCAAATACTTCCTGCAGTTTGACCTGCACTCTATGAAGGTGCTGGTAATATTATCGGTGTCCATGAGTGGTATGGCATCTTCACTTATGAGATCTGCACCAGGATTCGAGACACCAGCTTTAAGCCCTTCATTCTGGCCCTCTCATCTGTCAGCGGCCGAAATGATCTTCATGGGCTGCAGGCGCTAATGGAGAGGTGGATGGATGCCACATACACCTTTCATTTACCTTGCGGAGAGTTCACACTAAATCCAGTCTTTTTTACGGCCATTACTGGGATTGCATGTACGGGTGATTCAGTTTCTTTTGATAGGAGCTTGAAGATGACATCCCCGCCTCATGTGGCTTACATCGACAGACTCCTTGGCATGGTTCCTCTTATGAAGGGGACCCATACTATCAAGCTGGATTCGATTCGCTCTTGCTATTTTACCATTCCTTCAGCTACCATCACCACTCCCAAACAGATTGACCAGGTGGCGCGAGCTTTTATTTTCTACTTGTTGGGTACTACGTTGTTCAGCGATACAGGTAGCTCTATTGACTTGATATTTTTAATGTCGTTACGTGATTTGGACCTTATTGCTTCATTCGATTGGGGATTAGCAGATTTAGCATATCTGTACTGGAGTATGAATCAGTTCATACGAGGAGCCAAGAGGTTTTTTGGCTTCTGGCATGCTACAAAAGTACTTTCTATTTCATTTTTCAATTATTTTAAATTTTTGCATCCTGTGTTTTGAGATTGAAAATTTTATAGGTATGGGGACTAGAGCTAGGATTGATCAGAGGGGTGATGCCTGTAGGTGCTTGGACTTTCCCTGTATTGAGCAAATAGGGCACCAGCTGGATAATGAGGTGTGACTTGACTAACATCCATGTTCACCGTGTTCGCCTCAATACATTACCTTGTGATGAGGTATATCTGCACAAGAAAATTAAATTGATTAGTGTTTCAGTATAGGTGTCTTACTTCACCTTTTTTCCTTTTCTTTTATTAGGTTATGCAACATCTGTGGGGACCTCTGGAGGACTAGTCTATGACTATAGTCCGATATGGACTATTAGCTATGAGGAGGGTCCTACTTGTAGGACCTTTCTACCACATATGTTTCCTCAGAGAGCATATTTAAGACTGGAATTTAGGCCCTGATCGAAGACATGTCCCTAATACTCCTCTTCCCTCTATGTTCTAGACTCACCGGCTGCGAGGCATTGATCTGCAGAGATCTCTAAGAGGGACCATTGGTGAGCGCTTGTTAGGACGACAACAGATCTAGTATAGCCTTTTTATCATGACTGAGCTTCTACAATATATCCTGATACAAGGTCTTGTTTCTCAGGTATGTGTCATATGATCTTTTGGTCATAGCATCTACTTATTGCTCCATTTATTGACACCTTCCTTTTCAGCCTCGTACTAAGAGAGCTGGCCCCCCGATAAGATCCCCTCCTTCAGGCGAGCGGCATGCCCAGCGAGCTCAAGTAGGATCTCCGGTTACTAACATTGGTCCCAGCTTTTCTCGCCCACACACAGTCCCTCAAAGGGCTACCGGTACCTCCCGAGGTCGTGTAGCTCCTGATTCTTCTCGGGGTCATACTGCTTCTAGCTCCAGCTCATAGATGGTTAGCGGAGCATTCCTATATATGTCGGATCCTATTACTAGGTACTGGAGTGCTTCTGATGGCATGATGCAGGAATTTTTAGCTCTGAACCCAAACTATTTCCCAGTGCCAGTCCCTCCTACTACCACCCACGTGAGTATCACTTTCTCTTATAAAGAGTCAGTGCCTGTAAGTGTTAAGATGTCACCACTACGTGCTAAGGTGTCACCTTTTTGATTCAGAGACATCGCCCTTTTAGCATGTAAACATCGCCACTACGCTGCTAAGGCGATGCCTTTTTGATGAGGCGACACCTGCGCAGCTCTGACTTCATAATTTTTCCAATTTGTCCTCTTTTAGAAGCTTATAAGTACACTCTACATCAACTGTATCATGCCACAGTCGTCCCTTACATCCAAAACCCCCAAAAAAACTCTCAAAGCAATGTCAGAACATCATATGAAATTGATTCGACCAGTCCTGCAAAGTTTAGGTTGAGAAGATTGGCAAAAACTGAATCCATTTCATCTATGTGTCTTTAGATCACTTAACCTCTGTAAGATTAACTACCCTTTCTTGCACACTGCTGCTCAATTTTGGGATCCAAATAACCATATCATCAGGTTTAATAACTTTAAAATATGCCCCCTGCCTGAAGAATTTGGAGCAATTCTGGGTTACCTAGATGATTTCTCCAAATAGATTGTGGTGCCATCATTTGATAAACTAGATAAGAGAATTATTCAGCAACAAATGGCCCGCCTGTTCAATATCCTTCCTTCTTATTTTCTGACACATGTCTTGGGTAATGGGATAATTTTTGATTCTTTCTTGAAGGCTACTATTACTGTCAATAGCAATGAAGGGTATTGGCCACAAATGATTGCTTTCTGCCTATATGCTCAATTCCTGTTGGTTTCTCATTTAGGTGATTGTGATCTCAAAATTATGCAAATTATTGACCAAGTGGAGTTCGGACTTAATCCCATGCCAGTTATTCTCGCTGAGACTCTTATTTGATTGGACAATCTGCATGTGACACACCTCTTTGCTAGGACTCTCATATTATTGGAGGTACACATACTTTTTTTTGAAAACCCCTCAATATTTTTATAGATCTGGTTCCAATAAAAACTGAAGCTATTGGCACCCCCTTAGGATGTTGAAAAGTATAAGCCTAGGCAGGTGCAGACTCGTTTATTATAGAAGCTCCCGACTGACCTGAAAGAGTAGTTGACTAACTTTCAATATATCGGAGTTTAGTGGATGTGTTCTTAGTGGAACATCAAGCACGTGACCACCAGAACATACACTCATTATGTTCCTTTTGCCGGACTAAACTTCTGCTCATTCTATTACCCGATTCATCTCTGCCGCCAATATAGAGAGAAGCAAATGATTGTAGAGCCCACTCATGGTTTCCAACCTAGCCCTCTAACCTATAATTTTATGGAGAACATGTCAGCAACTTGGTCGCGCCGTATCATTAGACTAGGTATCTCGTTGGATGGAGATATTACCACTGGCGATCCTTATAAGGCTTAGATATAGTTACAACAAACCGAACAACATGAATTTATCAAGGGTCAGAAGATAAGAGATTTATTTAGAATTAGCATGCAAGAAAATGAGAAGTAATAAAAGAAAAAAGACTTAGATTTATTTTCTTCTTTAGTTTCAACAACTTAATTAGATTTAGCTCGTTTTATGTAATATTTTTCCTTTAAGTTAAACCCATTGTAATAAGTATTTAATGCAACGTTTGACATAAATAAAAGAAAACCTCTTTATTTAAAATAAGCATAATCGTACATATAAACTGCTTCTGATATTTATTATGTCATTGGATGGCTTGCCATTGTAAGTTTTTCAACCAACTATTTTATTCTCTCTCTCTCATTTTTTATCCTTAATTTTTGCCTATGCCGCTCCTTTACGGAGTTTTTAACCTAGCAGGATTTTTTTTTATCTATAACTTTTGCCTAGACAGTCTCTTTTAAGGTTTTCTCCCTAGCGATACTTTACATGAAGTATTTATTGAGCTTATCCAGGTTTATGGGATTTCTAAACTCATTTTTTTCTATATCGAATAAAATGGCCGCACCCTTTGAGAGTATCTTCTTCACGAGGTAGGGAGCTTCCCAGTTTGGCTTGAATTTTTCCCTTGGATCCGTAAGAAGTGGCTTTGTATATTTTAATACTAATTTACCCTTCTTTTTCTTTCCCGACTTGATCTTCTTATTGTATGTTGTGGCAATCTTTTTCTGATATAACTGCATATGATACATAGCTTTCAATCTCTTTTTATCCAATAATGTCAATTGTGCCAATCTGCTTTCTACCCATTGATACTCGGGAATATTTGTTTCCAGTAGGACCGTTAGAGATTGAATTTTCACTTTTACTGGCAACACTGCTTCACATCCATATACCAATGAATAAGGCGTAACTCCGATAGATATTCTTATAGTCGTTCGATACCCCCATAATATAAACTATAAATATTCAAACCAATCCCTATAATTCTCTATCATCCTGGCCAAGATTCTCTTGATGTTCTTATTTGTAGCTTCAACCGCGCCATTAGCTTGAGAACGATAGGGAGATGATCGGTGATGCTTTATCTTATAGTGTCGGAGTAATGCAACAGTTTCTGACTAAAATTGAACTCCATTATCAGTCACAACATGATGAGGTAATCTATATCTGCAGATTATATTCCTCTCTATGTACCTTGCTATTTATTTTGATCCGATCGAAGTGTACGACTCAGCCTCGACCCATTTAGAGAAGTAATCCACTGCCACTACAATATATCGATGTTTATTTGATGCTACCGGTCTTATTTCCCCGATTATATCAATTTCCCAAGCTGAAAAAGGCCATGGAGACGTCAACCCTTGAAGTTCCATTGAAGGAAGATGACTAATATCCCCATAAGCTTGACAATTATAGCACTTTTTCATAAATTTAACACAATCTGACTCCATAGTCAATCAGAAGTATCCTTGAAGTGTTATCTTTTTAGCCAATACCGTTCCATTCATATGAGGCCCACAAACACCTGTATGCATAGCTTTCATGATCGTCTGAGCTTCCTCCTTATCCACACATCGCAAATGCATCCCAGTTGGCATTATTTTATATAGCATACCAAGATGACTGATAAACTGTCTATATAATATTTTCAAAAATGTCTTCTTATTCTTATCTGCATCTTCAGAAAACTATCCAATCTCGAGGTGCTTCTGCAAATTATAAAACCATGGCTTTTCTGTTAGTCCCATTGGCATTACCCTTAGCTCTTCATGACACAGAGTCCTATACTTCACTAGAATCAAAGGCTTAACTGAAGCCTTGGCACCATTTTCCCACATCGATGCTAACGTAGCCAGGGCATCTGCAAATTGATTATCCTTATGAGGTAAGTGTATGAATTTACATTGATTGAAAAAAAGAGTTACAGTGGCCAAGTAATTCATATAAAGCCTCAGCCTATCCTCTTTAACTTCCCATTCATTTGAAACCTGCTACACTACTAACATTGGATCCCCATACACTGTTACTTCTTCTGCACCTATATCTCGTAAGGCTTCTAGCCTAAATACATATGCCTCATACTCTGTTTGATTATTAGTCACTTCGAACTCTAGTCTTTTGGCCATAGGAATCATCTCACCTTCAGGCGTGACTAGGATTACTCCAACCCCTGCCCCTTTACTATTAACAGCTCCATTAAAGTACATGCATCATCCCTGTATCTCAATAGCTCTTAAATGCTCATTGGGAAATTCCAATTCCCTTTCTTGATTGTCATCCACAGGATTCTGTGCCAAAAAGTCTGTGATGGCCCTTCCTTTAATCACTTTTCGAGATAGATACTCAATGTCAAACTCCGTGAGTAATATCAACCATCGTGCCAACTTTCATGTGAGAGAAGGAGTCTGCTGGAGGTATTTTAAAGGATAATGCTTAGAGACAGCCTGAATCTTATAGTATTGAAAGTAATATCGAAGTTTTTTAGTTGCCCATATAGACATGTCTTTTCTACTAAATTATAGTTAACTTCGTAAGGCAAAAACTTCTTACTCAAGTAATACACAGCATGCTCTACACCATTCTCATCCTCTTGCGCCAACATTGCCCCCACAACTTCCTTCTCGATTGTTAAGTAAAAAATCAACGGTTTCCCCGGTCTTGAGGGTTACAACATAAGTAGCTTCATTAAATACCTCTTAATTACCTCAAAAGCCTGCTGACATCGGTCATCCCAAACCACTGGTTGATTCTTATTGAGAAGCTTAAAAATCAGCTCACAAACGGTAGTTAACTTAGCTATAAACCGACTGATGTACTGTAACCGTCCAATAAACCCTCGTACTTCTTTTTTTTATTTTTGGTATTGGCATCTCACTGATAGCTTTCACCTTATCTGGATTGACCTCTATTCCTCTTTTACTGACTATATGGCCCAACAGTTTACCTAAAGCAACCCTAAACACACACTTATTTGGATTCAGTCTCAAGTTGAACTTTTTAGCTCTACGTAAGAACTTATCTAGAGCTTCAAAGTGTCATTTTCTTGTGGGAGACTTGACCATCATATCATCCACATATACCTCAATTTCCTTGTAGATCATATAATGCAACAAAGTAGTAGCCATCCGTTGATACGTTACCCCGACATTCTTTAATCCAAATAGCATCACTAAGTAACAGTAAATCCCCCACTCGATTATGAGCCTATCTTTTTCAGCCATCTTAGTCTGATTATATCCTGAGAATCCATCTATGACGAAGTACATAGCACTCGAGGCTGCACTATCCACCAGTGTATCAATGTGAGGCAAGGAGAAATCATCTTTCGGGCAGGCTTTGTTCAAGTCCCGATAATCAACACACATCCTTACTTTTTCATTTTTTTTAGTACCAGTACTATATTAGCAAGCCATTTTATGTCATCAACTACCTCAAGGAATCCTACCTTCTACTATTTTTTAATTTATTCCTTAATCGGGAGGGCCCATTATGGTCTCAATCTTCTTCTTTTCTGCTTTGATTAGTGTGATGTGAGGATAAGTATGGATCTCATATTCTACAATCTCGCGATCTATCCCTGGCATATCCTCATAGCCCTAAGCAAATACTTTCTGTCTCTTTATTAATAATTCTTTTATTTTTTTGCTCTCATTAGGAGAAAGATCAAAAGCAATTATTATGTTTTTGGGATTTTCAATTGTGCCTAAGTTAAATGTAGTGATTTACGTATAATTAATGTCAAATATATACATAAAATAATCATCACAATAAACATAACTATTAGGTAAGACATTACACAAGTAAGAAAAATCAGATTTCATTGCATCAACCTTAGAAAAGAACAAATCATCAAGTTTAAATAAACTAGAAAAAGAAATATTAAAGTCATCATAAAATGTATCAATCAAAAAGTTATAGACAAAGGTCTCCAAGTCCACAGCAACATCCTCGTTATGACTCACATCTCCAGCAACAATCTCCATTCCCTCGGTAGCAATCCTTTTACCCTTGGAGTCCTCATTAACAGCAGCACCTTCAACACCCTTTTTGTATTCTACAGCAGCGGGGGCCTCTTCATCCACTATCAGCTCTTCCAGTGTTGGTTCATCTATATTCTTTTCACCCAAATAATCCATAAAGATCTTAAATTCAGGGACCTTCATCCCTTCAAGAAATAGAGGCTCAGGCTTACCCCTATGAGGATTATAATTCCCTTCTCCCAAAGTGACCATTTTTTCTCACTGTCGGGTCCATCCTTTTTCCCGTGATAGCCAAGTCCATGCTCCATAATCTGTAATTTAGCTTCTATAAACTCGGGTGGTCCAGTCTAATTCTTTCCCAATCCCAATCCAGGCATGAAGTTTATTCACTTAAGCATATTCAGCACCTTCTCTTCCATGGAGTCTTCGTGAATCATACAGACCTCAAAACTGGGGTTCAGAGGGATTTCTTTGAGAGCCAGCTTTAAAGCTGCGATAACTGCCTCAGATTCAGCTGAAATAATGACAACCTTCCCTTCATAAGGAAACTTGATCTTTTGATGGAGAGTGAAAGGAACTCCTCCAAGGGGATAGAACCAAAGCCTTCCCAATAGTACAACAAAAGTGACCGGGATATCAATCATATGGAGAGTGACCTAAGCTTCAATAGGCCCAGTCTTGACCAGAGTTCTAAATGTGCCCTCCACTGATCTTTTAGTATCGTTATAGGCCTTGATTATCACATCAGTAGGTTACAGATCAGCACCAGTTAAACTGAGCTTCGGTAATATCTTTAAAGGACATACATTTATAGCTGACCCGTTGTCAACCATCATACAACAAGTCATCTTTCCCTTGATTTCAGCTTTAATGAACAAAGCCCGATAGTGTTCTCTCCCTTCAAGTGGCAGATATTCATCAGTGAACACAATTACTCCCTCAGGCTTCTGCATCAAGAAACTTACCAACTGTTGAGAGATTGTGCCGGTGGAAACTTTTCTTTCACCTATCAGATAAGATTCTTAGTATTAGCAGCAATCTCTTCCTTCAATTATTTCCCAAAGGCTTTTAAATTAGTCTTGTCAGATATTGTTTTAGTTTCAATTTATGGACTAGCTCTAAAGGGTGTAGATCTGATTAATCAACCTTCATGGGTGCGTGCCCAAACAGAAGATGAACGATTTATTTATGCAATAAAAAGGGTCAGAAATATGCATGATATGCAGATTTTTTATTAAAAGTTTAAATAAAACAAATAAGCAAACAAGCACCCATAAAGTTTCAAACACAGTCTTTCAACCTTATTCCTCCCACACATTTGTTCGTTAGTCAGTCTTTACTTAGGATTTTTGGCCTGGGTTTTAATTATTAACAGGAGATAATAAAATCAACGTACATGCACAAGCTCTCGAGATAAGATAAATAAGTAGCATATCTCTCCCATAAAACTAAAGTCCAGCATAATGAACCATAGTAGAAGAATAAAAGCCTAATCCAAAATGGTTCATCATTATCGGGCTTTGGGCTTTATGAATGAGACTACTATATGGTAATAAAGCACATGCATTTTGAAAAATTTTAAAGGTAGTTGCTAAGGTACTTACATGAGCTGAGTCTTGAGAAAGTCAAAGGCTCCCACAGTATATTAAATACTTTTTTCCGTCTCTCCACTCAAGGGTCCAAATGACGTACTCATTTGTACTGCACTATGAGTGACAATAGTTATATACTCCACTACGAGGTTTGAATGAGACACGGATAGCAGAGGAATAACCACTATCAGTTTAATAGGGACCATGTGCACAGTATGTGAATGGTGTAGTGAATGCAAAATGAATAATTAGATAATAAAAAATAATAAAGCACAAAATACTGGAATCAGTTTCTCTATCCCCAGTGGAGTCGTCGCTGTAAGCGGTGGGGTTCAGCTCGCGCCCAAGTATCCGGCGACTACGCTACTGTGTGGGCTCAGGGCCCACTAAGAATATAACTTTAGGCCTTTTTACAGGCTTTGGTTGGAGTTGGGAGTCGCCACCCGGATGAGACCTGTGATACTTTTACAGTAACTGGATTCCACGGAGGAAACCCAGCAGCCGTCCTCAGAGATTGGATCCAGAAACTGGGTATGGGCTTTTGAATGGCCCACCCGACCTTGCGATCGGCCTCCGTTTGTGTTTTATATTTTATTATTTTTAATTATTTAATTATTCCTTTAATTATATACGAATGGCTATTTTAATCCAAACAATTTCTAAATTTTATAATTAGGTCCAAGTTTGATCCAATTTCATACAATTTAATATTTAGTCCATACATCCACATACACAATACACAAGTAATAACAACAAATTAAAATCACAAATAAAGAAAAGGGGGAGGAAAAATGATTACAACCAATTTTTACAAGAAATACATAATAAATGAATAAAAAATAAATTATAATTTAAATAATGGAAATAATCCATTATTTTGACTGCACTGCCATCAAAATAACATCAAATCATCGAGAACTATAAATTCTGCAAAGAAACTCTAAGAAGATTAGCAAAAGCAAATAAACGAATAAAAATAAATCAGTTAACCACAGAGGCGTCGCCTCTGTGGAGCTAAGTCACTGACTTAGTGAGCAAAAGACTTGTTCATACAACGGTCAAAAAAATTAAAGAGCCAATTTAAATTACAGAGACATCGCCTCTGTTCGAACAGAGGCGACGCCTCCGTGAACAAAGGTGACGTCTCTACGAAGAGACATCGTCTCTGTTCCCACTAGCATCAAATTTTTTAAAGAAATTCTCAGATTTCGATGATTTCAATGATTTCAATCAGTTACGCAATTTATCTTATAAATAAATCACAAACTAACTTAAACACATTAAAAAATTCAATAATTACATGCTACAATCGATAGGAAGCAAAAAAATTGCAAAAAAAAAAAAATCAGGGCTTAGATTAAGAGAGATATATAAGAAATATTTACTCAAATTAGATTGAAAGTGATTGAGCCATCAGAATTGGTTCTGAAAAAAACCATTTAGCTTTAGGAGTTTGTGAATCATGATCCTTTTGGTCCTCCTGCAATCATCGCTCTCTCTCTATTTTTTTTTCTCTATGTTTTTCTCTTTCTTTCTTTTCTGTCTTCTTTTTTTTTTGTTCCTTTTTTTTTCCAGCCCCCCTCTTTCTCCTGCTTCCTCCCTCTTCATTATAGGGATTTTCAGTCTTTTTCCCTCGTTAAACCCACGCCCCTCTCCTTATTCGTCTCCCATGTACGTGGGAGGGGAGTTACATAACATAAGATCCCCTACGTTATGTCACTTAATTAATTTTTTTCCGCTAAGATCAGGGAGGCGTCGCCTCTGCTATGTAGAGTCGACGCCTTTGCATCATAGAGGTGTCGACTTTGCCCCGTAGAGGCATCACCTCTATGATCAAATGGGCCAGATACTTGGGCTTGGGCCATGGATTGACGGGCTAAGTTGGCTGGGTCAGCTGGGCCATGAGTTAACGAGCTTTGGTTCTCTTCAATGGTTTTGGATTTCCCTCGAGCATACCAGAATTCAACTCCTTGCTAATTTGGGTTTATATGACATTTTTCATCATTGGGCTTGCATTTGTGGGCCGGTTAAACTATGTGTCCACAAAAACTTCAATTATATATTTTAAAAAGATATTGTAAACTTGAATATGCATCGAGAACAATATGTTACAAATTTGATTATTAAATTTTTTTTAAGCATATTAATTGAAGTGATTAATTTTCTACCACAATAGAAAAGTAAGAGGCGGGGTTTAATTTTCCGTCACAATGAGAGAGCAGAAGGCGAGGAATCGAACTCTACTTTTTACATTGGATGTTCACACTTTTTACCACTTCGACTACTTATAGGAAATATATATTAATTGCAATTAACTCTTATACTAACAGTACAAATAATGAAATAAACTGAAATATATTTGGTAAATTTTGGAGTTAAAGAGTTTATACATGTATATTATTTTTAAAAAATTTTGGAGCAACTATGCAAAGATAATTAACAAGTTCATGATTCTTTTGGTTACCGGATGTATTGGATTTGGTGAGCTAAAGCCTAAAAGTGTAACAATATAAGGCATCTAGTTGGACTGTTGGACAATAAAATAAAAAGTGCAAAATATATTTGTTGTCTTAATACTCAAGCAAACTCCTTGCAGAAGAAGGCGTTAGCTTTGCTGAGTGCTCCTTGTACGTAATAGCAAGCATCCTTTAGAGTTTTAGAGTCATTGTCTTGTCACCATTTTACGTGACTTCTACAATCTTCAAAGGTTAAAAAATAACTTTCCTATTTTACTTTGACACGTAATTATTTAATTAAAAAAATATTTTTTAAAATAGGAAAAAGATGTAAATACACCCTTCATATTTTACCCTAAGTGTAAATATGCCTTTAATATTTTTTAGGGTTTAAATACACCCTTAACATTATAAAAATCACTAATATAAACCCCTCTCATTAACGACATCAATTTCTATTTGATAATACCATTTAGCCTATCTATGTGGCAATTGGGACCCATAATTAGCTGATATATCGGCAAAAAAAAAGTGCAAATAACCCCTAATATTTTACCCTAATTGCAAATATACCATTAACTTTGAGCAAACGAAATATTTGATATATATTGAAAATAAAAACTAAAATAATCTAATTATGTATTATTTTTATTATTTTTTAATTTTTAAGTCCAGTTATATATATATTTGTCATGTGATAAAGTTTTTTCACTAAAAACTATATAAATTAATAAAAATATATTGTAAAATTTAATATAATAAAAATAAAAACTTTTCATTAAAAATAATAATGATAAATTGTTAATCAATTTATTTAGTTAATTTATACATATTTTATTAAACGTGTGTGTATATATATATATATACTAGTTATTTGATTTTTTAAAATTTTATGTCTTGTTTATTTCAAGCCAACTTTTTTTGTAGTTTAAGCATATAAATTTTTATATTAATTCTTCCAATTGATTTGTATTAATTTATATTATTTTCAATGAAAAATAAATTTCTTACATAATGAATGTATAATATAACTATAATTAAATATTAACAAATAATATAGACAATACATAATTAGACTAGCTATTTTATTTTTTATTTTCAATATATAATATATTCGAAATTTTTTAAATATTTCGTTTGCTCAAACGTTAATGGTATATTTGTGCTTATGGTAAAATATTAGGGGGTTATTTGCACATTCTTTTCACCGATATATCAGCTAATTATGGGCTCCGATTTCCACATAGATAGGCTATAACAGTATTATCGATCAGAAATTAATACCGTTAATGAGAGAGGCTTATATTAGTGATTTTTATAACGTTAAGGGTGTATTTAAACCCTAAAAAAATATTAAGGGCATATTTGCACTTAAGATAAAATATTAGGGGGTATTTGCACCATTTTTCTTTAAAATATTAATGAACCGAACAACTGAAAACATTCACAAATTAACAATAATAATAAAATTTAAATTTTACATTTCATAATATTTTTAAAAACAAGTGACTACGAGACGACTACTCTCATGGACTTAAATCCATTAAAGAAAGGGATAAGTACAAAAAAGTACCATGTGGTTAGATGTTTTTTCACTTAAAGAATTGTGATTTTTTTGTAACATTTAGGGGTTTGTGGTTTCATTTTCTAACATTTTAATACATTCTCAACTATTATTGTCATTATTTTATATCAAAATGTTAATAGAATACTACATTTCATTAATTAAAATATTTTACATGTGATTTATCATCAATATAACTATTTAGATACTTTTAAAAATATTATATATTTATTTTAAAAATTATTTCTTTTTATTTCTAATAAAATTAAAAATTCATCTTATTTTTATTTTTTGTAAATTTATTTTAGTTGGTTGAATGATATACTACTTAATAAATAATTTTACAATTAAATATTCGTATTATTTTAACACTACATCGTATATTTTTAATAATATTACTAATTAGGGTACTAAAATGCAAGTAAAATCAAACCACAGACCCCTAAATGTTATGAAAAATACAATAATTTTTTAAGTGAAAAAAGGTCTAACCTCATGGTACTTTTTTGTACTTATCCTTAAAGAAAAGTTAATTCTATATGTAATTTACTAAACTTTTGGTGTGTTAGTTACTATGGTCCATTTAATTTATTCCTAAATTGAATTCTAGAATTTTGTACTGATAATAGAAGAAATTAAGCCACAACAATTTCCTTGATTTTTTCTCTTGTGGCTTATTTTGTTGTGTGCTTGTTGGCTGTTTTGACAAGGAAAATAGACCGGTAAAGACAAAAAAGCATTCAGACTAAAATCCATAGAATTATGTAAAACAATCAATAGCCTCAATAAAGAATTCCTTCGTTTTTTAATTTCTTTTGAACAATTAAGAATTCCTTTAACTTTTATTTTTCGAAATATATTTGTTAGATGAATGAGTTAAAATTACAATTTAAATTTATAATAATTTCACACATATATAATACTAGCAATTAATATGCATATTTTAGTTTATAAATCAGCATTTTAGGTAAATAAAAACATAAAATTTTTTCCTTTAAAAAAAAACACAAAATTTTATTATTTTTTTTCAGACAAAAAAAAATTTATATATGGCAGCAAACCCTCCTTACCTCTTAGTTCTGCCTTTTAGTCATAATTTTATAAAGGGAAACTAACAATACCACAATGTGGAAAAAAATTTGGATCCTCTAAACTAAATTCACATTTATGTTTGTAAACGACTCCCAGTTCAAGCTAGCTTTAGTCAATGTTCCTTTCCCTAGCAACTTCATCTGAGATGCTTCAGCAAGGAATTCTTCATGGCTAAGTTGTTAAAAACCTCCTCCTCTTCTAGAGCATCTCAAATGCTGAAGCTGAAAGCTACAAACGTTACAGACAAGGTCAGGGGGCCACCTGGCGAAGCCACCATGTGATTTCCCCTTGTTCAATAAAAGGCAATGCCAAATACTCGTACAGAGAACCTGAGGTTGCAACCAAAATGAGTCATGGCTAGAAGTCGATTAATATGAACACACATAGCAATGACAAAGCACCCATTTCCTGTCTTTTTCAATAGAAATATTAGTGGCGAAGTTGTGGCTGTAGTCTCTTACCTAAAGACATGTTAGCAAACTCCAAGATACCAAAATGTACACCAAATTCGCATTGGCATTTTACAGAAACCGTAAGCTTTCACTTATGCACTGCATCGTGAGATTCCTGATCTGACTTCAGCATAAAGAAGCGATCATAAAACCATAACATATCAATGCAAGATCATCCCACAAAACTATACTGAAAATAAAAAAACCAAAAACTTTTAGTGACTTTTAAGTTAGACCTGGCCTGGCATTGCTAAATCACCAAAATCTCAGACTTAATGAGAGCTAAAGTAAATAATGATAAACAATTGGGAAAATTTTTAACCAAAAGAAAAAAAAAACTACAGGTTTCCCCTCTTCTTTCCCTCTCGTCTGCTATTTTTTTTTTTGTTCATTTTTGTTTTTGCTTGTGCTGGCGAATGAAGTGTCTGGAAGAAGAGAGCTAGAGCCGTGCCTTCCCCATCAATTCCTCGACTTCTTTCTTGATGACTTGGATGAAGTCTTTGATTGTTCCGCAGCTGCTTTGGAAGTAGTAGCTTGGCTTGATTTTGAATTTGAGGTGTTCGAAGTGGTAGCACTAGCACCAGCACTAGCTTCATGCTTGTCTCTAACTACAGCACCCTGAGATCCTCTCACCTGAGCTGCTCTCTTGTCTTTTCTCTTGGGTCTGTAACTTGATCTTTCTCTCTTGGGGAGCCACCTTTCAGGATCTGGGGGAGGACCTGGATTCGCAGGGTCAAAACCTTTAGGGTACCTTGGCTTTCTCTTTCTCTTTTTCTTTGGTTTCTCTTTCTTGCCCTCCTCATGTACCTCTGCAGCTGACACATGAGAACCTTCAACATGCTTTGCCCCAGAAGTCTTCTCCAAATTATCCACATCAATCTCTTTCAGTCCTGGTAAAGGTTTCAGCTGCTTCTCATAAGCTTCTGCCTTGTCAACATTAACGTGAGCAATAGTACTTACCAACCCAGCCAAGGCCTCAATGCTTGCATGGGTTTTGACAAGCTGCTCATATAGGTGGGCAGCTTCTTCCTCCCGTCCATGCCTGATCTTGAAGGAAGCAGCTTGTTGCATTATAACATCCAACTTGTTGTTCTCAGTCATGGCATTTGACCAACAGTTAATTGCAGAGTCAAGTACAGCAGATGCACCATCAATATCTCCAGCCCGCTCTTTTAGAGACACAATGGTGGCAACAGTGGCAGGCATATGCTGAATATCAGTAATCTTAGATAGGGAGTCGGCTGCAACTTGAGGATGGCCAGCGGCAGCAGCAACTTGTGCCCTTGCAAGAAGAACAATCTTGGACTTATCCGGGAACTTTTCAGCAAACTGCCCCAATATTTCTTCAGCTCTACTAGCCTTATTTTCTCTAACCAAGACTGCAGACTGAAGCAGCACTGGCATCACGCTGTCAGTGAACATGTCTGGCAGAGCAGCAACAATTTCTCGTGCCTGTTTAAATGGCAATAAATACAGGGCACTGGCTGAGCTTAAAAATTCATTACTCATTCTTCATATTACATGGGGAAGAGATACAATTTACAAACTAATAAGAAATGCAAAAAAAATCAAATGGAAGACCTGATCCATCTTATTTGCATGCAGAAGTAAAAGAACCCGGTTTGCATATATTATCTCCCTTTGCTTTGGAGAAAGCTTTTCAAGTCCACGAGCAAGCTGGAAACCTTGTGCATCTTTATCTTTGAGCCGATCAAGTTTCCTTAGGTTATCAGAAACATCTTTAGTTCCTTTCAGAGCAACAAGGTTGTTAACAGCAACGGCAAGGGATGATTCATCCGCCAGATATCGATTAATAATATCTGTGTAAGCTTCCATTGCCTCTTGTGATCGGCCTAAGAGCTGATGAAATGAACTATGCAAATTATTGGCGATTTAACAAAAAAAGGAGAGAACATTAAATCACAAAAAATTACCGGCAACATACTTGCATAACATAACTATCTTACCTGCTGAACATGTGCCAATTGAACAGCTATAGGAGCCAACTCAATCTCTATATCATCCTCAGCCAGATTGTCATCCATCAATGTTTCCTGACCAATTCTGGTAGAGATATAAAACCACGCAGATCAAGTTAATTCATCGTACCCACTTCTAAGAAGAAATTTCTATCTCAAAGGATAACTCACACTAATCGGAGGTTTCAAATCAGAGGAAAAGTTTACACAAGTTGCTGACTGTTCACCTTGTAGTAAATGAACAAAGAAACAGTACACGACAAGAGAAAAAGAGGATTATAAAACTTATTTCTATCTTCTTTATGTCTCAACTCTCAAGTATTCAGTTCAGCGCAGGTATTACTTCTTATATTCATGAAAATTAGTTGTTCACTAGTGCTAAGCTGCTAACTAATGCATGATAAATATAAGAAACAAAAACAATTTCAATTTTAGCACTATTGAGATAGGGAAGTGCAAGAACTGCCTAAACTGCACAATCTGACCCAACTCAAGCTAACCCACAATTAAACCATACTTTTGCAAATGCTGATAGATCAGGTCAGACTGATTTTATTTCAAACTGCAGTTTACAGGTTGGATTGAATGTTACCTATCCATACAAATGCAAAAACACAACCAATCCAGCCTGCAAATAAAGGGCAAGCTTTTCAACAAAACAAATTTCCTAAGCAAAAAGGTTTACATTTCTCACCTTCGGGCTGTCAGCAAAAGTTGTTCTGCATCTGTGTATTTATTCCTTCCAATTAAGGAACAAGCAACATTGTATGCCAACTCAAAGCTGCTAGACGCTTTAATTCGATTTGCCTCCATCATTCTTTGCACTTCAGAAGCTCTTCCACCCAAAGCCAAACTAGCAACAAGATTTATTTCCAACGATTCTATCTTGGACTTTTGAAGCTTCTGATATATATCAACACAAGCATCCAATTTTCCAAGACGATAAAGAATCTGAGACTCTAACAGCATTGTTTCAGAATTCCTCTCCTGCCCTTTCAATGACTCTAAAGCTTCATCCAACTTGTTCTGTCTGTATAAACAGTATGCCTATTTTAATGAAAAACAACACATGGTTTAGTTTGTTTAGTTCCAATTAAGACACTCAACATTTCTCGTCCAGTGTACTGTCTAGCAATAACATTAACTTCAAATTGAGCAATTACATGAAAAAAAAAATCCATAACAGCAAACCACAGAAACTACTAAAAACCGGGAATTACACAAGAACCAATATAAAAATGTTAAATTTAGCTGACCTTGAAGAAGCTGAAGTCAATACTCAGTCTCTGATTTGACTGAATTGTAGAAAGAGCATCATCAATGCTATCAGCCTTTATCAAGCTAACAACTTTGCATCTAAGCGCGTCTTCATCAGCAGGAGCAGCAGCAAGAACTGCAAAAGAAAAAATCAATCGAATTAGGAAAAAACCTAAACGCATAATGAATTAACTAAAACAATAATAATGGTAATGGATTAGTTGAAAATTGAAACCTTGATCTGCGACTTTGACGGCTTGCTCGTAATCAGATCGCTCGATGTGTTTGTTGAGAGTTGTGAAGAGATCTTCAATTGAAGGCGGAGGTTGCGACGCTGACGGAGATGGTTTAGCTTTGTCTTTCGTCTTGGGAGGCATTGGTGATTTTTTTTTTCTTTTCTTTTCTCGGAAACCAAACAGAAAGTGAGGAGAGAAAAATGTAGACAGCAGAAAATGGAAGAGAGGAAAAAGGATTTGAGCGTTTCGGCTTCTTGCTCTTCTGTTCTCTTTTTGATTTGTTATGGGCCAGATTCTAAAACAACTGTTTTGGACCAGAAATGAGGGTTTTTAGGCCCAAAAGCTGTTTAGGGCCTTAGGGTTTTGTTGTGAACATTGGATATTTTTTTTATTAATTAAAACTTAATGAAGCAGTATACTGAACCAGACAATTGCTGACTGGTGAAGCACTGACTACATGAAACCCCAAATTCCAACCCAATCCAACATTGGGATCTTCGTATCCCACATCGAAAGGGTTGGGTTGTGAACATTGGAGATGATATTTATGTGTAAATTCTCATTAAATTTCTATACAAAAATATTTTCCATTTACAACATAACTCAAAATTCAAGGCCTCAATTAAATAAGAAAAGCTTTTGCCAACTGATTCTAAAAGTTGTTGATAGATTTTTTTGTATTTGAGTTCTCATTAAATCAAATTCTTTTAAGTCAGAAGTAGTTATAAAATGTTAATAGAAAATGATTTTATATTTAATGTATGAAAACATCTCAAAATTATACTAATTTTTTTTTATAAAATATACAACAATTGAAACATGATGGATGAAATCCCATCAATATAATAACACCATCGCCACTATCAATTGTCTACATACACCATGTTTCCACCAAATTTATTACAAAATTTACTTTTTGGATAGATCATATAATACAAATTGTGATTATTATTGTAAAATTCATCACCTAAGTCACATGAATAAAATATTATGATGATAAAATGTCAAAATAATAAAAAAAAGTCAACTTTAGGTGCAGTAAAAACCCATGGCTTCCCTCACAATAAATAAGAGCCAGCACCAATCAAGCCGGGCCGGCCCGCATTAATTGTAACGCTTGAAAACGATAGCTGTCCGGTTCAGCGTCCATTTCAAAAAATAATTTAGCAATCATTCACATTTCCCTCAATTTCAATTTTCATTCTCTGAAACCAAAAAATTTTCCCTCCCAAAATCCAATTCCCAAATTAAGAGCAGAGAAAAAAAATGGCGGAAAATGAAGCAAACGCCGGTGAAACGACGGTTAAACACAAGAAAAGAGACCGGCATGTGATTACGTTCACCGGCGCTGCTGCTATTATCGCCATTGCTGTTAGCTTCGCTATCTCCGCCTTCAATTCTCACCGCAAAAAGTCAAAGAAGAAAGGTTTTAATTTATTTTTTTTTTCGGTTTTTTACTGCTTTATGTAGACTTCTGACCTCCTTTTGCTTACAGTAATTGATATGTGTTTTGTTTTGTATTTTTAACCCTGAGTAGATCTTCAAGGTTCTGCTGTTCGTATTAATCTTTCGTCTAGTGAGATTTTAAAATTAGCTAATCGAATTATTGCGAAGTCTAAAGAGGTTCATGATTCAGTTGCTTCTGTTCCACTCGATAAGGTAATTTTGTATTTTTAATATTTTTTTTTTCTGTTGAAATTTAAGCCCCGAATTAGTTTTGTTAGGTTTTGAATTTGTCTGATTATTGAAACATGCAGGTTACATATGCTAATGTGATTGCGCCTCTATCGGATTTAGATGCTCAGCAATTTCCATTAATTCAGTCTTGTGTTATTCCTAAGTTTGTTTCTACTTTAGAAGATGTAAGGAAAGCAAGTGCTGAAGCTGAGCGGAGAATAGACGCTCATGTTTTGACTTGCAGGTTTTATTTTTACTTATGATTGTAGTCCTTTTTGTTTGCTGCATTTATCTCTGATGGCTTTGTTATGTTTGGAACTGATTGTTTTCGTATTTCTTGCAAGCTGATCAGTAAACGTGAGGATGTATATCGTGTTGTGAAGGCTTTTGCTTTGAAAGGAGAGTGGATGAACCCTGAAGCAAAACACTATGTTAAGTGCTTGGTAAGGAAATTCACAATTTTAAACTTTTTTTTTTTTAATCCTTGGAACATGGTTTGCTGTGATATACTGTATGCCTTTGTTTGTTGCGGCTCCTAAAAGATCAATTAATCTGAATGAATTGTTCAATTCAAGTATTAATTCTTTTTTTGATCAGTGACAGGTCACAGATTTTGAGCGAAATGGTCTAAATCTTACTGCTACCAAGAGAGAGGAAGCTCAGCGTTTGAAAGCTCAAATTGATGAGCTAAGTTTGCGATATTTACGAAATTTGAATGATGATAGCACATATGCTCTTTTTAGTGAAACAGAGCTGGTTGGATTGCCACCAGAGTATTTGAAGGTGATTTCTTTTTGCTCTCTCTCTCTCTCTCTCTCTCTCTCTCTCTCTCTCTCTCTCTTTCTCTGGGATTGGGGATAGGGAAGACTCAGTCTTCTAACGTAGTATGACTCTAACTTGATGTTGCTTCACAAGTTACCGGAAATAGAGGATCTCCTCATACATCTTTTCTGATATGGTCAATACTTCATAATAAGCTCTATTTGCTCCATGAAAATATTTCCTTCAAATCATTTTTTCCATTTTCATGTGTTTGGTGTATTTCAGAAAATTGGTCAAATGGAAAATGTTTTTGGTTCCTCTTATAGTACAGGTGATTATGCTGTTGGTTTAGCGCCCCAAGTTTATTCTGTAATATAATTGTAAACAGTTCACTTGGGCATATTAATTGATTAATGGTGGTTTACGGAATAAATGCATGCTTCAAATAAATGTCTAAAAGCATAGAAATTATGGATAGGTTACGGGCTCTTCAGAAGGATGAAGCATGTGCAACAAATCCTTAGTTGAACTGTTTAAGCTTTCATTTTGGGAAGCCAATTATTTGGAATTTGATTAGCCATAAATGCAGGTGTATTATTGCCTAAGGAAATTACAAATAAAGCTAATAATATATTTAAATGGATTCTATTTGTATATGTGCAAGTGAATTTTCACTTATACCATTTTTTTTATTGGAATGTGTTATTTCCTCTACAGAGTTTGGACAAGGTTGAAAATGGTAAATATAAGGTCATGATGAAGAATCATCATGTTGTGGCGCTGCTGGAACTTTGTAAGGTATCATATTTTCTATCATTATTCTGTGCCTCATGACAGTCATTTGGTGTTGGCTGTGTGTTGTGAAAAATTATAATTGTACAGAATTAAAAAGGAGGAAATTAGTATTTCTAATTGCAACTTTGCTTATTTCTCACATGTTGATTTCAGACTGGTTAGGTACATAGTTCTGTTCAAAATTCAAGGGAGAGTAAGTTACTACATTCATGATCAGGAATCTAGACTTTGACTTGGTGTATGGAAATAGGATTCTATGCTCTATATATTAGGGTTGTAAACAAGATTATCCAGGAATCTGAATTGTTATTTGCTCTTTATTTTTGGCTTGAAATCAGTATCGTCTTATGTTTCTGATATGGTAGAAAAATTGGCTTGCGCCATTTACTGTAGAGTGAATCTGGTGACATGCATGGACTGATATTGATCTCTACATTGCTCTACGAACACTAAATGCTGCTAATACTATGCAGACTGTCTTAAATGAAATACTTCATCAATGCTTGACAATTAATGAGGCACCTGTACGCAGATTTTAGCTTTTGCTAGTAGATTAAGTTCTTACTGAGCAAGAAAGTGAATGCTGGTCTGTCTAGAGTATTGATCTAGGCAGGGTGGCTGACGATTAGGGAGCACTTCAACTATAGAGGGGTCCAAGTGTTTCTTTAGTTTCTAAAATTGTAGAATGACATTTATACCAGGGATGTTATGCTGAAAGGGATGCACTTAGTGTACTTGATAAAAATTAACCTGTTGAACATTTATTGAGTATTGAATATGGTAAATGTTGAAGAGTTGCTACTTGCCAAAATTACACATAAAACAATGCTGCATGCAACTGGCAGTTAAAAAAATAGATTTACTGTCGAGCACACAAATCAATACAGGTTTAACATTGATTGATTGTAGGCATAGAAATTGATCTGAGGAGAACCTTTAAATTTTACTTTCTGCCCCTTTTTTCCCTGTTAATGCAGTTTTAACCTCGTTATTTTATAAGATTAAGTTCATAGTTATGATATTTGTTTTGAGCATGTGAAGGTAGGAACAACAAGGAGGATTGTTGCAATGGAATATGGAAAGAGGTGTGGAGAAGTCAATCTTTCTGTATTAGAACGTTTGGTAAACATTATCTCTTTTGTTACTTAGAAATTTTTATTATTTTAAATCCTATAACAACAGCAAATTGTACAGTAAGTTAGACCAATCCTTTTGTCTTCATACCCAAATTAGGTAAAAGATTTTAATCAAACTGACTATCATTCTTCCTCATTTTGGTATTTCATGCTGAATTGTAATCATTTTAAAAATTCTAAAAAAACGTGCCAACTCTTTTAGTTGTAGACGTAGAAGTTTGGACAGCTTTATTATTTTCCTTATAAAAAAAATTATTAACAAAAAGCAGGATGTAAATGATGCAGTATAAGATATCCTGCAAACAAGACACAAGCATGAAACAAAAGAAAACATAACTAGAGAATCAATGAAACTAGTAAAATAGTACCCTCCTATCATATTTGGTAAGGCTTGGAGTCGTCCTTATGGAACAACCTTCATGGGATCTTTAATAAAAGTTTAGTAATGCAGGGGAATGCTTGACAAGCAAGCTTTAGTAAGAGTGATTCATTCTTTTATCTAAAGGCACTCTTTCCAAATATCTAGTATTGTTGCAATCTTGGAGGGAATCTAATCACCAGAGATCTAGATAAAGATTACTGCCCCTAAACTAAGTTAAATGGCCATTCCAAACCTCACACATCATGCAAAGTAAGTCAAATATGAAATCACTTACTGGCTTGATGCCTATGAGTCCATCTTGCCATATCAATTTTCAAACCTATTATCCTCAAGACAATGTATGATTTAAATCCTAAACAAATTATCTTATGGCATTGCAGGTTGAATTGCGCCACAAATATGCTCGTTTATTTGGCTATTCAAACTATGCAGATTATGCTGTTGATCTTAGAATGGCAAAGACATCCTCAAAGGTCTGTATAGCGTTGTTGCTTTCTTAAAACAAGATTATGTAATGATTTTGTTAATCGAAATTAGTATGAGGTTAAAGTTTTATGGGTTCTGTTCTTTCATTTTTCATCTACGTGAGGTTTGTGCATCAAATCATGACAATTATCATATATGTGATTAAATAATTTATTGATCACAGTACTTATTCTTTTTCTGAAGTTGAAAATGAGGAAACCCTAATGTTTTTCATCAAATTGGGCTGCATTGTCTTTGCATATGATTTGGGTTGAGGCTTAGTGGTGTAAGTCTTGCTTTTATGGCAGTTGACTGTTTTAGCCAGAGTATCTTTTCAAGTTGCGATCTGTTTTATTTCTAAGATTTTATTCAAGAGGCTCATCTTCCTAAATCAGGTGTTTGAATTCTTAGAGGATATCTCTGCCAGTTTAACTGACATGGCATCTAGGGAACTCACCATGTTGAAAGACTTAAAGGTTAGAATATGATTGGTTTTTTTTTTCCTCAAGCCAAATTTATCTATTTATTTATTTTTTTTGTGTATGTGATTTCTTGTGTCATAATGCATCAGAAGAAAGAGGAAGGGGAGCTTCCATTTGGAATTGAGGATCTATTATACTATGTAAAAAGGGTCCAAGAAAAGCAGTTTGATTTGGACTTTGGAGCTCTTAAGCAATACTTCCCTGTTGATTTGGTTCTATCTGGGATCTTTAAAATAGTGCAAGACCTTTTTGGTAATCATTTTTTTTATGATAGAATATAGAGTGTTTTCCAAATATATTGTTTGTCCATACTTGATGGAGTCTAGTTAAACATTCATCTCATATGTGATGAATAGTTATAATCATCGGCTTATCTTTGCCTTGAACAGGATTAAGATTTCAGGAAATTGCAGATGCTGAGGTTTGGCATAGTGATATTTCTGTCATTTCAGTGTTTGACTTGAGTTCTGCTGAACTCTTGGGTTATTTCTACCTGGATTTATATAAAAGGTGCACTCATTATTGACTTCTCAATTTAGTCTTTGAGTTATACTTCTGATTTTGAATGCAACATGATTGTTGTATAACAGGGAAGGAAAATATGGTCATACATGTGTGGTGGCTCTTCAAAATGGTGCATTACAAAGTAATGGTGCACGGCAGGTGACACTTTTGTGCTCCTACTCACTAACAATTTAGATTCTGAAACTTTCGGAACATCAATTTGTTGTGCTTTCGCTGCTGAATTGGACTCCAATGGCTCCTTTCAATTATCTTTGTGTGGTGCATGTTATATTGTTCTGCAGGAGCCATGTTTTTTTGATAGTTGGGGCAGTTGTGCTTGCTCTTGTTGCTTTGGCTTACTTTATATTTGCTATTCTGAGTTGAACAAAGCAACTTTTACTTATACATCCATTGGTTTTGGTAAAAAAAAAAAGCGGGCTTTTTTTAAAATTTTAATCAAGGCCTCTTTAGTAGTATTCATAAAGCTTCCTATCTACCTTCAAAATAAAATCATTACCCTCTCCTCCTCCTCTGGATCCATTCCCAATGCCTGCTTTTTGACTCTGTTTTTCATAATAAACTAGCAAAAGATTTAGATGCCCACTGCACTAGCAGTACTGAGTTAAGCAGTCAAGAGTCGGGATGATCTCTTGCTTCATATCTCTTGATGTGCTTACTTCCTAGCAATTGCTTGATTCTTAGTTGAGGGTTGCAATTTCATGAACTACAAGTACCATAAGCACATGACTAGTCTAAGACCCATAAGTTGAACTTATTAATGCTTGGTTTTCTGTAACTAGATTCCAGTGGCATTACTTATTTCTCAATTGCAAAAGGATACTGCTGGCCGCCCTAGTTTATTGAGATTCTCTGAAGTGGTCAGCCTTTTCCATGAATTTGGCCATGTGGTATGTTCTGTTCAATTTATGCTGTTTCATAGCATTCTTTATAGTAGTAGTTAAGATAGCATTTGGAATAACCTCTTGACTATTTACTAATAATGATCCATTAGGTCCAACACATTTGCAACCGGGCACCATTTTCCAAGTTCTCTGGGTTGCGTGTTGATCCTGACTTTGTGGAGATTCCTGCTCTGGTTCTAGAAAACTGGTAAATAATTTGATCATACTTCACCTATTCTGATTAATTATACACAATCTTACCTTCAATGCTTATGGAGTCTTGCAGGTGTTATGAGAGCTTCTCTTTGAGGTTGATATCTGGTTTCCATCAGGTGATGCACACTTTTTGAGTTTTGATAATCCTAGACATAATATGTTCTTTGTCATCAATAAAAAATGATTCTCTCTCTCTCTCTCACACACACACAGATCCATCACGTCAAACTTTTGACATAATTTTGATGCTCTCAATGTCCATTATCTGTAGGATATTACAAAGCCTATCAAGGATGAAATTTGTAGGTCGCTCAAAAGATGGCGTTATTTCTTTTCTGCACTTAAATTGAAGCAGGAAATTCTTTATTGTAAGTCTTAGCATTTCAATTCTTTTATGGTTCCTTGACATATCATTCTTAAAATTTGGTAGGAATGTCTAAGCTATGATACATGGAATCTTGCATTCTGGATCCATGATATGTATATCATTGGTGGATGAAAAATAGTTTCAGTTTAGTAATTTTTTTTTGTGTGCTGCTCATGGATATGTACAAAAAGAAAAGATTTGAACCCGATCAAACATTTTTTTTTGTGAAGATGTTCATAGCTGTGATGCAGATTGTTACAGCCCAAGGAGAATCAAGAGAGAATCAAGGAATTTGTTATGCAGCCATTAGTTTGGTTTTTGATTTCTAATAAAATTATTCAGTTAGAATCACTAGTTTTGAATTTTATTTGTTAGGATAATTATTTTTGAATTTAGTTGTTAGGATCTTTATTTTTGAATTTTTAAAATAATTAGTTTTTATCTTTGTTATCCTCTGGTTTAATTTTGCATCTATATATATGCAAAGGTTCTTTGAATAAAAATAAAATCTGAGTATTTCTTCAAAAAAAAAGGGTGTTCTAAGAGATCGAAGAGTTCTCTAATGAGCTGTTAACTCTATTCCATTGAGATCGAAGAGTTCTCTCTTAATGAGCTCTTAATTTCGTTCCTTTCAAAATAGGTCGGCAAGGAAGGAAAACTAATAAACACCATTTGCAGGCTGAGTTAGTTTCTGATTTCAGTTTGCAGAGACCTGTAACCAGATCTCAATCTAGGGCATGTAACATGATCCTAAATAAGAAAGTTTCCAAATGAGGTGATAAATAAAGTTTTCTAAATATTAACTATGAATATCTAAATCATGAACTTAATTGTTTAAAAATTTATTTTTTCTCCTTTTAAGTTATAACAGCGGCATGTATTGCCATTTTTTTGCGAGTTGTCAAATTAGGAGGATTATATCATTTTTCTTGTTTTGGAAAAGTCCAATTAATAAGGGTCCACCAGGACCACTACTCAAAGGCCAAAAAGACCTGTCTAGGTTTATTTGTATATGTCCTTTAAAATCTACAGAATGATGCTAGTTCCTGGTGTGAATTCAAATCTAAGGCAGGTTAGACACCTTTGGTAATAAGTTGGTGGATTGATTGGAATGAAACCAATCTCAAGGTTAGGTCACAAGGAAAACCAAAATAGCTAGTCCTCATGTATGGCCACCGTGCTTGGTTATTGAATCCAGTATCATTTGTTCTGCACAAAATGTAGATATTTCCTAATCATACACATATGCACTTAATTTTGTGTATTTTCTTTATATGCTTTGTGCTTATACCTGTGTTTATCTACTCTAGATTTTTAGTTCTGACCTACCTAATGCATAATCAGTGCATGGCATGGAATTTGGCTTTGGAGCCCATGAGTATCCAACCAGTGGGGTATTTGAAGTGGAACCACGAAGTTGTCCAGGCTTCATCTATCGACGTTCATTGTTACTTGGAAGCACCAACTTATCCCGTCCAGAAGTTCGGTCATTCATGGAACATCTTTCTGCAAAATATCATGGGGACACCTATCATTTGATTGCTAAGAATTGCAACCACTTCACTGATGAAGTCTGTATGCAACTAACAGGAAAGCCTATTCCTGGATGGGTAAATCGGCTTGCTAGAGTAGGTGAGTTGTATGTATGTTACATGAGAATTTACCATAGGATCATTAAATATCATCTAGGTCTTGTACAATATCATTCCAGTTAGCAATTTTTTAATGTTTCTTCTTGTTAGATTAGATATTAAACCTACTTGGAGGTTTCTCTGGCCTGAGAACTGTCTATTTCTGTCCTTGCTTAATGTTCTTGCCATCTAAAATCCTATGAAGGCCGATGTCTGCAAATAGTTCAGAATATTATGGAATGGGGTTATGTCATGGTCTTAAATATTCTGGAAACATATGTGCTAAAGCTCCTCAGCTTTTTTGTGCTCATCTTGCTTTGTATGAGCATTTCTTTTGTTTAATCAAGGAGCTTTAATTTCAAGTTTCAGGTTCTTTCTGTAATTGTTTACTGCCTGAAAGCATTCAGATAACAGCTGTTAGACATCTCCCTGATCATCCTGCATATTCTGGTACGTTTGTTCTATCAATCTTGTTTCTGAGACTTGGTTCATATTTTTGTTAGATATCCCTTGTTGTGAGAGAATTTTCTTACAAGAGAGCTTAATTTATCCCAAGGTCACTCAACTTATCACCATAATTCAGCATGCATACTGAACCTCAGTTATATCGGCAAAGATGAAGCCTGCATGTATAATTGAATTGTTCCATTAAGAAGATTTATTATCTTTTCTGTGATAACTTCATTGATGTTCCACACGGTGGATTAAGTAAAAATCCATTGAACACCAAACTTGTTTCTTACTTAAATATTATATTACTACAGATGATGGGACGGAATCTGTTGGATCATCTATATCACTGGAGAGTGAAGGAGAAGATTCAAATCATCATCTGCTGACTGTACCAAATGGTGATGTGGCATTTTTAAAGGAAAAACTAGCAAGGGAACATATGTAGAATTTTCCTGAACCTATTCTTTCCTTGTGGGGGGTTCTTTCTGTTGTTTGTACTTTTATTGTATGATCTTCGGTATATCAGTGAGCATGTCTTTGGTCAAATTATTCTGAGTCCTGAGTCCTGTAGCGTTTGTTATGCAGTCCAATGATCTTGCTTGATATTTCTCAGATGCTTACAATTTTTTCCCCTTCTAAATGTATGATTTTACTTGAGCTTGGTAGTATCAAAAATTTATGCTACTAGGCACAGTATATAACCCTTTTTGGCTTCTTGATAGAATCTATCAAATTTCAAGAATGTGATGGTGTTTAGTAATTTATCATCAATCTTGAGTGTATGAAATCCAATATTATTATTTTGTTTTATTGGATTAAGTTCTAAGGTCATGTGGGTTACATTGTGTTGGTCGTTTTGGACGTGTATGCTTGGTCACACAACTTTGTCCAATCAAGAAAGAGGGAAAATGTCTTAATTTTTTTATATGTTTGTATTATGCATCAAGTCATCATTTTTTTTTTTTTTTTTAATAATAGAAGTTAACACATACACGGCATAGAGTTTTTTTTTTTAATAATAAAAGTTAACACACACGGCACAGAGACACCACGCACCATAAAACCTCGCATTTATCTTCGTTGTTGGACAATTAAGTCTTCCATAATTAATTAGCAAGTCTTCGGGAGAGAGAGGTTAACCCTTTTCTTGGGAAGAAAATGAGGGGAGAGAAAGTGAGGGAGGAGATTTTTTATTTTCTAGGTTGTTTGGGAAGAATATAAGTGAGGGAGAGAAAATATTCTCTTTCTTGTTTGAGATAAAATATTAATAAGGGAGGAAAAATAATAAAATTATTGAAATGACCATTTTATCCTCATTGTTTGTATTATATATTTCTTTTTTCAATATGAAAAAAAAAAATTTAGCAATTCATTATTTTAAATTCATAAATAATCTATAATGTTAATTTTAAAATATTATTTTAAAAAAATAAAAAAATAATTTCATAAAATATGAATTAATATAAATATTGTCAAATAAATTTAATTATAAAAAACTAGCAAAACACATTCTTATTTGCTAATACTTTTTTTTAAAAAAAAGAATATAATATTAAAAATGCCAAAAAAATAGATGTGAATTATAAAGGGGCAATAGGGAAATTGAAACCCAAATAAAAATCTACAGATGAAATATGGAAGAGGATTGAAAATTTACTCCTCAATTTCTCTCTACTTTCTTTCTCTCTCCCATGATCCCATCCAAACAAGGGAAATTAACTTTTGACTCCCTTATTTCTCTCCCTACTCTTTCTCCCCCTACTTATTTTTCTTCCCAAACAAAGGGGAAGACTTAGGAAGAGTCAAGTGAGGAAGGACAAAGAAGTTGTGCGTGAAGAACGGTCTTAACAATACAATAAAAATATGAAATTGAAAGCCAATAAGAAAGTAGTCTAATGATTATTTTTTTTAAAAAAAATATTATGAATGTTCAAATTTTATTGTTGCTAATTTGTGTGATATAGTTATAGTTGGAATTGTTGATTATATAATTAATTTTTATATTATTTAAAAAATTATTTTCCATTTCCTCAAAAATAAAAAATTATTTTCTATTATTCAATTTATTAATATTTAGATGGTCTTATCTCTATTAATTAAAAGAATATATAAAATTGGAAAATGTTGGGCAAACCATCGAGACATTAATATATGTTGTTTTCATTCACAAATTTCTTCCTTTGGATCTTTTTGACTCAAAACAAAAGTTGGTTGGTACTTGCAAGAAACTCTTTTTTCTTTTTAGTTTTCGTTTTAGCTAATCAAGAACTTCGATGAGAGTCTAAATCTGTACTTATAATCTCAAATTGACCAATAAATACATGCCATTCTCCATTACCAAATGGAAGACCGCAAACTGAAATCAACTAAACCAACAATTTAGTCATAATCATGCTACTTTGAGGCCAGCTTAAAGGCTTCTGCACGTCTTAAACACTCTTGGCTAGAAAGCTCCCTTTTTCACTTTTGCTTTCAAATGCTTGGCTTTAATATTCTTTGTTTAACAAGGAAGTTACATAGAAATTGGCTCCTCGTAGAAAAAGTGAAAAATGTGCAAGTCTTAGGAGCAAAACAAATATATTTTCCTATTCTTGATCACAAAACAGAGAAATATTCTCATTCTTTAATTGGTACTTCAAGAAAATGGACTCCAACATCCTTCTTCATGTTCTTTTCTTCTCCACCATATTTCTTACCATAAAGGGTCTTGAAGCCAACTGCCCAACTCTCAAGTGCAGTGATGCTTCTCCTGATATTCATTTCCCTTTCCAAGAATCAAGCCAACAGCAGCACCACTGTGGCCTCCCTGGTTTTGAGCTTTCTTGCATAGAAAACACCACCATGATTCACTTTCAAGACTATGGGGACTTGGTAGTGAAATCCATCTCTTACAAGATCAGGAAACTTGATCTTCTTGATCCCAAGAACTGCGTACATGAAGTCTTTTTCAATCTCAACCTTTCAATTACCCCATTTCGTTACTACTATTATGTCAAGAACTACACATATCTCAATTGCTCAACTCGGCTTTCGAATTCTTTTGAAGAGATTCCATGTTTAAGTGGGTCTAAGCATCATGTTTACACTGTTGAATCTTCTTTACTTGATGTTCCTACTTCTTGCGTAGCAGTGAAAACAGTTGCCATTCCATTTTCGTTTAGCCCTTTTCTTGCTGATAACAGTTTTGGCCTTGGATTAACTTGGGGTTTGCCTATAGAACAGGATGGATTAACTTGGAGCTTGCCTATAGAACAGGATGATCATAAAGGTAAATTTCCAATCATAATGAATCTTGTTTTCTTTTCTTGATTCTTTCTTCAAGATTCTGAACTTGAATAGCAATTCCTTTTTAATTAATATTTTCTGTAATCAAATTTGCAATCACAACTAACATTTCTCTGCCTTAACGTCTAAGCATGGAGTTTTGTTGAAGTTCCCATTATTGACAGTGACTCAGAATTGTGAAAAAAGAAACTAGCAGAACTAATAAGCAAATTAGTTAATAATATTCAGAGGGTACTTTCTTGTGCAGGTTCTGGTTATGTTTCTCTCAGATTCTTGAAGGTTATGTTATTTTTTGTAGCAGTGGCAATATATGTGTCTAAGAAACTGGACACCCATATAGAGAATGAGAATATATATCAGGTCCTCGTATGTTGCAACACCCAACAGCCCAGACAATCATCAACTAGTACACCATCAATAGAGGAGGGAAGAGAAGAGTCTGATTATACTGTCATCTAGTTCAACCAGACCCACTTGCAACTGTCCATCAAAATTGATAGCTCAGGCTTGCTATGTAATGTGGTTTTGATATATGTATTATATATGAACTCTGCAGTTCTTCACACATTCTTCAGGTTTACTTCAAACAGTAAGTTTTCAATATTCAGAAATTTGGTTATATCACCATATTAACAGTAAATGGTGGCATCTATGTCCTTTAGCAGGAGATTTTTTAGTACATTCTAGGGTAGAAATTTGATCCTTGTGATCAAATACCCTATTCGTATCGTATACTTTTGTTCCCTGCTCAATATTTTTACGTGAGTATTACACTCGTTGAGTGCATAATATATATTTTAAATATTTTACACTTGACTAATAAAAATATAACATATATGTGTATTATAAATTTAAATGTTGGAATATAAAATTTTTAAAATCAGTAAAATTTTTTTAACATATACATGCATGTCACAAACTCACAATATGCATAAACTCTTCTCAACAAGTCAAGCCTCATTCGCATAAAATGCTCTCAACTCATAAAAATAGGCTTTACAACGTCTATATCATCATGTAAATATAATGAATATAGTTTAAGATCCATAATAATAACCAAATGATAAAGAATAATATGGCAATTTTACTTATTTCCATCCAATTGGAAAAAAAAAAAAACTGAAAGCTGAAAAAAAATATAAAAAAAGAAAAAATGGTGTACGAACTATATAGTTTGTGCTATTACTAAAATAAATAAGGGATAAGTACAAAAAGTACCATGTGGTTAGACGCTTTTTCACTTAAAGGACTGTGATTTTTTTCGTAACATTTAAGGATTTGTGATTTCATTTTCTAACATTTTAATACCTCTCAACTAATATTGTCATTATTTTATATCAAAATATTAATATAATAGTACATTTCATTAATAAAAATATTTTACATGTGATTTACCATCAATCTAACTATTTAGATACTTTTAAAAATATTATATATTTATTTTTAAAATTATTTCTTTTTATTCCTAATAAAATTAAAAATACATCTTTTTTTTTATTTTTTGTAAATTATTTTAGCTGGTTGAATGATATACTACTTAATAAATAATTTTACAATTAAATATTCATCTTATTTTAACATTACATCATATAATTTTAATAATATTACTAATTAAGGTACTAAAATGCAAGTAAAATCAAACCACATACCCATAAATATTATTACAAAAAATACCATAGTCCTTTAAGTGAAAAAACGTCTAACCATATGGTACTTTTTTATGCTTACCCCAATAAATAAAGATGTGTGTAAATATCAAATTGTATATATCATGCCATGAAATTTCCTTAACATGTCTTGCATATCTTTAAGTCCTCCCATCTTTGCATCAATTTTATAATTATAAGTGGGATAAGGTACAAATTGGACTCTCAATTTTACTCCAAAGTTTATATTGGACCTTAATTTTTTTTTTACCCCATTTAGACCTTAATCTCGTAAAATTTAGTCATATTGGATATTTCTTTAAATAATTGTTGCAATTAAGTCCTAAAAATCAAATAAAAATTTAGCTTTAATACTAATTAATAAAAATTAGTTCCAATAACAATAAGAATTGATAAAATTACTTTCAAAACATATATTTATAATGTTTCTAAATTTTTTAAAGATTTTTAAATTTATAAAAATATAATTTTTTAATTTTTAAAAATTCAAAGAAAAGTTAAAAATATTTTTTATAGACCTAAAAATTTTTTAAAAATCTAAAAATTTTACAATAAAGTAATATACATTCAAAAAATAATTAAAAATTTTTATACACTTATTAATTTTTTTAAAAAAATTTAAATCTATAGAAAATTTTAATAATTTCATAAATTTTAAAAGTTTTAAAAAAATTAATAAGCATATAGAAAATTTTTAATTATTTTGTATTTGAATGTATATCACTTGATTGTAAAATTTTTAAATCTTTTGAAAATTTTTATCTCTATAAAAAATATTTTTAATTTTTCTTTGAATTTTTAAAAATTTAAAAATATATTTCTATAAATTTAAAAATCTTAAAAAAATTTAGAAACATCATAAATATATGTTATGAAAGTAATTTCATTAATTCTTATTGTTATTGGCACTATTTTTTATTAATTAGTATTAAAGTTAAATTTTTATCTGATATTTAGGACTTAATTGTAACAATTCTTTAAAGAATGGTCTAATATAACTAAACTTTAAGAGAATAAGGCCCAAATGGGACCAAAAAATATTAAGATCCAATATAAACTTTGAATCTAAGTTCAGGGTCCAATTTGCACCTTATCCCTTTATTAATAAAAATTATTTTTTTCTTCTCTCCCTCTCAGTTTATTATTTTAATATTGAAAATGTATAATGTAGTCAAATGTTGTCACCATCCAACACCTCCATAGGCACCATTGATACACTTAATGTTGTCACCAGAACCACCACCATCAGCTTCGCCCACCACCATCGATGTCATCACTGGCACCACCATCGTCAACTTCGCCCACCACCACAGTCTAAGTCCAACACCACTAGTAACATCACCTTTAACACATAAACTCATTACCACTTATAACCACTAATGCAAATCCAAAACCACCTCATCTTTTTAACATCATTGCACATCAACACAGTCGCATGTACCAGCCAACTCCATCCCTGACACCATCATCAACATCACCTACCAACACAACCTAACACTGCTATAATCCGAACCACCACCACCACCACCTGAAACCGCCAGTACAAAACTAATGAAGGAAAGAACCACAATCTAACACCACTAAAATTTGAACCAATACCACCACCATCAATAACCAACTGCCACTAAAATTAAGAGTCACCTACACCATTACCACCAAAATTAATACTATCACTAACAATAACCCATAAACAAAATCACTAACCAAAAAAATGAAATCAACAACAGTATTACCCAACAATATTAGCCAATAACAATATCAATAATTGAAAATTAAAACTACCCAATTAATAGTTGCACAATCCTCATAATTCAACAATCATAAATAAGAATAATCTAATCACCACAACCACCCCTATCTGAGTAAAGGCAATGTTAAGTTATCTTGTTGCTAGTGTTAGTTAAGAAAATGAAGAAGAAAAAGAAATAGCAGTTCGTTCATGGAGGCAAAGCTGCTGAAGGTGGACCAAAGGCAGTGGTGGTTGAGGTGTCTCGTGACAGCGTGGGAGATGGTGGGTGAGAGGTGAAAATAAAAGAAGAAGAAGTAGATAAGTGGAGGCAACGGCGGTGAAGATGGTGGAAGAGCGTAGCGTGGAAAGGCAAGGGAAACGAGAGAGGCAGCGTTGGAATTAGAGGCAGTGGGAGTAAGGAAATAAAAAAATAGGTGTATGTTTATTATTTAAAAGCATTATTTTTATTAGATTAATAAAAAAAATTATTTTGTAAATAAAATTTTATTTATTTCTATAATTTAAGAGAGTGTAATGCACTCTTTAAATTTTGTAGAAAATCGGGTTAAATTGTCAAAATTGTGATATTTTTGGGTGAAATAGCCCAGAAAGTTGATTTTGAGGTTAATTGCACCTCAGGTGATAGTTGAGGGGGAAATTTGCTACTTTAGCCAAAAAAAAAAGTCATATTTACTGATCCAATATTGAAGTGTACAACAGCATTTATACCCAACTCACAGCTAACTTTCAACAACCTGCAACAATTGTACCTTGTTAGTTGCCAACTTAAAAATATATATATATAAAAAAAAAATCCATTGGCCCAATGGACCTTTACATTAATTGCAGCAGAAACAGAATCACAACACGTAGCAGGCACACTAACTACAACAATTAGTCAGTGACTTCCATCAACAAGGAAGAGCCAACCTCAACTCAATCCATTCTTCTCTTCCTTTTTTTTTTTTTTTAAATCTAATTTCGTCATCAATTGTTACATTCCTCAATTAATAATATTCCTTACCGGCTACTCTGATTCATCCATCATTATCACATTTTCTGTCTTCTTCTGTGTTTTTGCGTCTCCTTCACTGATCACTTGTCGCTACTTTCATTCTTTTCTTTGCTTCTGCTTCTTGCAAAAGTTCTTGGAACTCACTAACATATACCCACAACTTGTTTTCACTTCTTCGCTGTAAAACTATAAGAAAGCTTCAAACTTTATGTAATTTATGGCTCTTCTTCACTCTCCTTCTGCTGTATTTATCTTTGTTCTTTTGAGCTTTTCCATAGCACCGGTAGCTCCTTCCATACCCTTTATAGTTCTCCATGGTAATTTTCTCCTTAGATTTTTTTTCTTTTTTGGTTTCTTTAGTTTATTGTTTGATGTTTGTGATTGTGGATGATTTTCTGTTTCTGGGTATGTTGGTTTTAGTGATTATTGTTTCTGAGAGAACACCATAGAATCTGGTTGTTAATGATTTTGAAGTGATTATGTTTTTTTTATGCCCATGTTTTGTACTACAGTGAATTAATTGTATTGTGGAATACCACTTGCTTTGATATTATATTTACTTGCGCATGAATTTTTGTTGCTTACTGCTTAGGTTAAACAGTTAAATTGAGATAATATTTTTATAAGCTGCCTATGGAGTGTCTCTTTTCCTTGTCTCAGTGTGTTCCAATGAGATTTCTTCAGTGAAATTTTACTAGTATCCTCTATAAGCTGCAGAATGAAGTTTCTTATGCATTAAAATAGAACTGCAGATTTGAAGTATTGTTTATCCTTAATGTGTAACAAAATGAATCCTTATAAATTAAGGAATCAACAGGATAAAAAAAAAATTATTGTTTAGAAAAAAGTGCAGCTTGTGTTTGAGTTGTGCCATGTATATTATTGAATTCGACATTAATTATGGCGATCAAATTCCATTTTTTTTTAATTTATTCTATACTATTGTGCTCTTTCAAATTATCATTATATTCTATTCTTTTATGGCAGGCATTGGAGATCAATGCAAGAATCAAGGAGTAAAAGAGTTTACTGAATTGCTTAAAAAATTTTCCGGTTCTCCAGGATACTGCCTGTATGTAATTTAGTTTCTTCAGTTCTATTTTTTAAAGTGTCCCACTTTCTTTAGCAAATTAAATTTAAGATATTGATTTGATTCTTGTGTATGATTTATTGTACGATCATCTGCCAATCAACTTTAATTATCACTCTATTACTTGTTCACAAATAGACAAATATACTGAGACCGGAACTTTTCAAATGGTTCACAATTCCATTTTGCTGAGATTTACTAAAGTAAATGGTAGTAGTACTAGTGCTTTGCAAACGTGGATGTAATTTTCTTCATTTGTGTTTAGTTTTGCACTGATTAGAATTGCAGGTTTTGTAATGTAACTGCGATTCTGGTTTTGGCCTGTCGTAATCTTGCTGTTGTGGCAACAAAAGTTTCTTGGTGATTTACCAAAAAAAAAAAAGAAAACCTAAATATTTGAAGTGCTTTATATTTATGAGGTGAACCTCTTCAAATGTGGTGGCTGTGTCATCGCTTCACTTCTTTTTCCTTTATGCAGAGAAGTTGGGAATGGAATATGGAATTCCTGGTTTATGCCTTTAGAGCAGCAGGTAAAAGTTCTATAAATGCTAAGTCTATAAGTAATATTATGTTAAACATTACCACCGTCTTGCATGATCCAAATCATATTGCATGTTTGCAGATCGGCATTGTTTGTGACAAGGTGGGAAAGCACTCCTGGTAATTATTCCTATTTGCTTATGTTATTCATGAATTTATTTCCCCTTAAAATCCCCACTATCACTTTACAGGTGAAGGAAATGAAAGAATTGAGCCACGGTTACAACATAGTTGGTCTCTCCCAGGTGATCTACATTGTTTGTATTATTTCTACATTACCATCATTGTTTTGTTTTTCTTAGGTAAAAGGTGATTGTATATGGCATTCCAATTGCATTTAGTCATGCAACCTTATGTAAAATATAAGTTTGCTGTGGTGGTTCATTCACCATAATGGGCATATTGTTTATGCAATGCCTTACAAGAAAGATAATCATTTGTGGAGAGTCAACTGTAGGTACAGACTTATTATTCATCTAGTTACAACTTTTCTCAAAATAGTGATTGAACATTTCTAACAGCACAATGGTCAAAGTTGAAGAATTTATCCCTCATCGCTTTTGCAAGTTAACAATAATGATATTGTTAAAAGACTCATCTCTAATTAAAACTTAAAAAAAGTTGAACTTGAATCTACGTTTCTCCAGTCATGATATTCAGTTATCTGTGATATCTTATGCTTCAAATGTGCTGTTCCATCCCAGAAGATGGCCTTCTCCTGTCCTTACCCAACTCAACATGCTGAGTTGGCATTCCAGTCCTACCTAATCATTTGGATATCCAAGCACTTTCGATTGTGCTTATTTTTGTTCCTTTCTCCTCTTTTTGTTTGACAGGGGAACTTAATTGGTCGAGGTGTGCTAGAGTTTTGTGATGGTGCTCCTCCTGTAAGAACCAGCTTGTTATTAATTTTACTTTCTTCCCTTATTATGTGACATTCTTTTTATAATTGTGTTAAGTGTTTTATATCAGGTTCACAAATCTTTGGTGGATTCTTCATGTTGTTGCATTTTCCACATAGTAGTCATCGAATTCTGAACATTAGTTGTAACCTTATATTCATGTAACAATTTCTTCTGAAACAGGTGAAGAATTTCATTTCTTTAGCGGGGCCTCATGCTGGTACTGCTTCTGTTCCTCTTTGTGGTGTAAGTACTATCACAGTTTTTCTGATTTATACTTACAAAATACAAAGGCATAAACAGGGGTTAGTGGGACATTATAAATTGGAGATTTTCCTTTTATAACCACTGAGAAGTAACAGAAAAGTTCTTCAAATATATAGACATACCAAAAGGAAAGGTGGGAATTTTCAGAGATTTAGTTGTAACCTGTTTTACATAATTTTTTACAATGTATTTGTAGTTCTGATTGACTATTTTAAAAATTATTTTCTTTTGCAGTCTGGTATTTTTTGCATAATTGCAAACATCCTAATTAAGGGAGAGATCTATAGTGACTATGTCCAGGTATGCCTTTATCTTATATCCTTCTTCAATTTTTAAGCACCATAATGATGATAAGTTTTCAAAATAAGCATTAGTGATGGCATATATTTCATTATTATGTTTCTGACAAGGTTTAATAAATAAACTTTGGCATGTGAATTTGCAGGATCACCTTGCTCCCGCAGGCTATCTTAAATTTCCTAATGTGAGTGGTGTATGCTACTAGAACAGACATGTTGTAATTAGGTTCATTTTCTATGCATAATTCTTCTTGCTCAATTTGTTCAAATGCATTGCAACCTTTTATCTTGAAATAAATCATTAGGAAGGTTATTTAAGTAGATTTCCTATTGTAAAACCTTTAGACTTGAATAGCTAACTAAATAAGACACTTTCTTATGGGAATCTCTTCCCAATTGTTAGGACATTCCTCATTACTTGGAAAAATGCAAGTTTCTTCCAAAGCTCAACAATGAAATTCTTGAGGAGAGGAACTCAAACTATAAGGAAAGATTCACAAGCTTGGAGAATTTGGTGCTTATTATGGTGAGAAAGGATATCTACTGTTTTCCACTTGTAGTATCACTCACTCTCTTGACATTTCTTCTTCTATTTAACATTGAGGTGGATTGATATTTTGCTTTCTGCATGTTATTCATATATTTCAATAGTTTGAGGGTGACAATGTTTTGATACCAAAGGAAACCTCTTGGTTTGGTTATTATACAAAAGGATCCTTCAAGACAGTTTTGCCTGTAGAACAGGTATGGTGTTTGTTTTGAAACAAATTGTGAAGTCAAGATATGCATATTTGCATTAAACTTGCTTGCTCTTGGATTTTCTCTTCACTTGTTCAATTTTTGTGGTGTAGACAAAGCTTTATGTTGAGGACTGGATTGGTCTTAAGGCCTTAAATGAAGCTGGAAGAGTTCATTTTGTAAATGTATCAGGAGGCCATCTAGGAATCTCAAGGAGTGATATGGAAAAGTATGTTGTGCCTTTCTTAGTGGATAGCAAAACTAGTCTCATTGGACTTCCTCGCAAAATGATACCAAACCACCGGGAAGAAACTAGTTGTGACGAGAGAGACTGACCGACGTAACATCATCTGAACTTGGAAGAATCTCATCAGTGGTCACCACCAGTGAAAGGAACATCAACATACTTCACACATATAAAGCAAAATCAGAATCAAAATCCTCTGTTGTGGAAATTGTCTACATGTTAAGCTAAATCAAAATCCCATGTTATTCCTCGTACTTTTGGCCTTTGATAAGGATCAATTCCTTCGGCTGCAACGCATTGTTATGGAAATTGAATTAATTTATCATTTATATCAGTACTCGGTGCATCTATTGATCACTATCTGCAAGAAGGATACCGTGTTTTATCGAACTCTATAGCAAGCCTGCTGTTTTGCTGGTTAACATCATGTTTTGAAGGTGCAACACGTTTCCACATCTATAAGTCATCTAACTTATAGATAGGCAAAATACAGGGGAAGCAATCATTATATCACGAAATTTGACATTCATTAGATGACCATCACGGTCCTTTTTCTAACGTTTTGACTCAAGACTCAAGACTCAATTTACAATGGGTTATGAAATTCAAGTACGGGAACTGCTCAAACATTATTACTCATGACTTATATCCGATATAAAACTTCGAATAAAAAGAAAGCTTGTTATGTGCACATTTCAGCAGCCTCTCAGTAGACATGGATGTCTACACTAATACCACCCAAGTGATTGGCTCCGATAGTGTAACCATTCTCTGTACTTAATTGCTTTCCCAAAATCTTCTGGCTGGTCCGGTATCGTAACCACAGACAGGAGATTCTTGCCAAAGTTGCCTGACCAGCAACCCGAACACGATAAACCACGCTTAAATCAGCCCATATTTCTCTTCCCATGGAATCTGATTCAAGGCTTGGATCATACCCATGAAGATCTGCTTCTGTAACAACTACTACAGAACCATCATCAAAAGTCACAATATCCTGTGCAGATGCTAGCCTTGGGTTTCTCATGATAAGATCAGTTCTGTTAATTTTGGCACTACCTTGTACCTTTAGATAATAGAATTCCTGAACAGCCTGCGATCAAACCAATAATTAGCATCATTCGACAGATATGCAGTCACATTGACACATATGATAAACATGCCACAATCACGGAAAGTGTAAAAGCCTTTTTTCAGTCAACAATATCAATTTAAAGGTTTTTTTGAAATGAATATGGTAAATGGGTGATATATCACCTAGGTTCAACTCAGCCAAAAAGAAATTATAAAATTCCATCAAATTTCTGCAAATGAGACGCCACAAGAAATTGAACCTTGATAAGTACCTGCCGCTGAGCAGATGCCAGAAGCACCCTAGGTCTAATTGATTTGACATAGTCATATGCAGCATCTGGGGTCATCTGTCTATGTTGCACCTGAATACAGGAAAATACAGAAAAAAGAAAATATATATCATCAAAATTGAAAAGTTGCCCGAGGCTAGATCAATGTTAAGTTCATTCAAACACTGACCAGGTAGCATAAAACAATGGTGGTGCTGCGGCCCCGACCAGCCTTACAATGAACGTATGTAGTCCATCCTTGCAATGCATTCTCTACAAGCAAGACGATGAAAAAAAAAAATTAGAACACATGGAATAGCATTTTTGACTCCATATAAAAATTTCCATACATTACAATTGGGAAACTCACCATGAATGAACGCCACAGCTTGGCAAATATCACTCAAGGAAGGAGCAAAATAGTAGTCTCTTGTAGGGATGACCAAATGGTCAATGCAATGAGCCTATCAATATTACGAAACATAAGGAATAAATGAAACAACATAGAATCTGATAACTAACAATATTCTAGGATGCCAAACAAAAGTTACATAGTAACATATAGACGATTTTCAAATAAGACTCATGAAAAAAGTTCACACAGCAAAGCTCACCCCAAACCAGACCCCACCATAAAAATAAAATAAAATCCAAATACCATGCATGAGTATTCACCTGATATAAAGACGACGGAACCAAGGTCTCATATGGCTCATTCAACGTGATCACTCCTTTAACACCAAGCTCCTTTAGGCATGGAACATCTGTAGGGAATGGAACAGCACCTAACAAAATAAACTGCAACGAATTTAAGAATCAACAAGAATGTTAGCTGCCGCAATAAAAAGAGCAATCAGAATCACTGAAAAGATGACTCCTAGAATCTTTAGCTGAAGCCTGAAGATGTACAAATAACTACAGACACTTGAAAACACATCAAGCAAAATTGGAAAAATGATCAACAGTAACACAATAAATAAAAATGCAAATAGCCATAAACAAAAATAGAAAGAAAATTTTCCTTTCCTGAGCTCTAAATGACAAGGTTCCAGTGCAAATTAAAAACTTTTTGAAAAAGGCACCTCACACAAACACAAGTCAACATCAAAATGGACTTCACAATTATCAGAAGTAAAAGATTTTTTTGTCCATTCTTGACATTATAAATAGAATAGAACCTAAATAGAACATGTATAAAAAAAATGAGATCAGAGACCTGATGAAAATCAAAGAAAATCTAAAGCCTAATGTAGAAAATCAACCATAAACTCAAATTTCATGGGATTTGCAGTCCATCAGAAAGACTTCATGCATGCATTCTTTGATAGTTCATTAAGCACTCTTAATTCTTTTCAAATGCGAAAGAACAAAGTATACAGAAAAGACAAACATCCCAAGACAAAATCAGAAACAAAAGATTATCTATACAAAGGCCAATTTATCACTAAATGATACAAAATTGCAAACAAAAGTATACCTGATCAACCCTATCCCACCATCGAAACTCGGACTGCATCTTGTTCCTAACAACATTATAAAACAAAGTAGGATAAAACAAAGCCCGGGCACCAGCTCCAATCAAAACCCTCTTCAAATCCCATATAACAATGTCACTCCTATTGCTATCATTATTATTGTTATCATCAACAACTGCTACACACAATTTCTCCTCTTCCCCTCTCTTCACCTCCTCCTCACCACTACCACCACCACCCGTCAATTCCTCAATGATCATAATAAAATCCCACTAATATTCAACTATCAAAACACAAAATCAATTAAAAAAAAAAACTAACTTTGAAGGTATAAAAGAGTGTAATTACACAAATTTTTTTCTAAAAGTGAAAAAGATTGAATCTTTCACATACCCAGAAACAAATAAAACCCAAAGTATCTATCTACGAGGAATTGAAAGAGAAAGACAGGAACTTTTGTGAGAAAAAATTGAAATTGAAAAGTGATGATTTCTGGGGGAAATCACCATTGAATGATCTGATCGAAAAAGCAATCGGCGATCGGGTGGTGACTAGTGAATTGGGGAATTTTGTGGAAACCCTAACCCTAACCCTAGAGATTGCGTGGATTCTTTTACTCTTTTTGAAGCAAATTTTTGGTCTTTTTGAGTGTTTGATGAAACTGAAAAAACAAAAATTAGAAACAGAAAGGAGAGAGAATTTGAGGGATTTGGGGATTGTGGAGAGAAAGGATAAAATGACGTGGATGAATTGAAGAGTAGATGTCACAATGCACATCAATGGACGACACGTGTCATTTTGGATTTTGATGTAGAATTTTAGGTGAAAGTCTTGGGAGTAGTTGGTTGGATTATTGTGGGAAGATAAATTTAATAATGACCTTTCGATTGGCCACTTTACTATTTTTGGCTTTTTATTTTTTTTCCTTATTTTAATAATTAAGTATTATATGATGTTTTATACGGTTGCCTTAATTTTTAAAAATTAAGTTTTATTTTATCAATAACCACCCTTAGATCATGAGAAATATATTTATCTAATAGTTATTAAAATAAAATAAAATTAAAGTGACAAAAAAAATAAAATAATTGTAGAATTTTTCTTATTTATATATACCAAAAAATAATAGTAATTGATTATTATTAATTGAAGTTTTTATTGTTAAAAAGTATTTATTCATTTTATAGATATTAAAATATTTTTTTATTCTTTACACCGTACGCAAATATAAAGATAAATAAATAAATGTTTTCTTTTTTTTGCACTAAACATTAGTTTTTGCATTCAACAAATTGAGAAATTGAGATTGTTTTGGATAAAATTCAAGATATACATAAAACATTTTCCTTTTAATAAAATATTATATAAAAAATGTGTGATTAATAGTCAAATGCAAGCTAATTGGCTTCTTTTCTGACCTCAAAATAAAAGGAAAAAAACTATTATAATTAATCTTTGATAGGATGTTGACTATTAGGTTTTAATTTTAAAAGTATTAATTCTCTTTCTTTATGTTTTATATTTTGCGGATATGCATGTATCATTAGCAAAGCAACATGTCAGATTATTTCTGAATTTAATTAATCACACAATAATCAAAAAAGGAAAAAAAATCCAACCATACAACAAAATTTCAAAGTTCAAACCATAAAAATAGTTACTTGCAATAATAAATATATTATCTCCACATGATTAAATAATAAACTCAAAAAATACATATAATGATATACATGATATTATATTTTATCAATTTTTTTTATAAATGTATATTTACTTAATTAGATATCTCTATCATCCTTGTCATCCAAACAAAATAAAATGTTGAAGCAGCAAAGGAAGGTGGGTGCTTAAGCTTTTTACTTGAAATGAGTAGAGCGGCTCGGCGTTTGGCTCGTTAAAAGCTTGTTCGAGCTCGTATATTGAAGCTCGTTTAATAAACGAGCCGAACTCAAACTATGCAAAACTCGACTCGTGAAAGCTCGTGAACAAGTTCGAATAAAAGCTCGCGAGCCGACTCGCAATTTTAATATATTAATAATTTAATTTTATATATACAATATATAAATTTTTATTTATTTAAATATTTTAAAAATATATTATTACAAAAAATCATAATTTTATAATAAATTATTTAGTAAATAATTTATTTTAAATTATTTTAATAAATAATTTAAATTTATATATTGTATTTTTAGAAAAAAATTTAGCTCGTGAACAGCTCGCGAACACTTAGCGGCATAATGAACTCGGCTCGTTTATAAATGAACCAAATCTGAACTAACCAAATCTCGGCTCGGCTCGTTTTCACCCATAGGAATGAGTCCAAGTTCCAATGTCTATGTCTTATTGACAACACTAAAATTGATGAAGCTAAGAAATGGGCACCTTTACAAGTGATGAGGAATCATCACTTCACTAGAAAAGAGTAGCCAAAAAAAAAGATAAAATAGAATCTGCTTCTCTATAGCCACCCTTTAAACTGCACATTCCTTCAGGACCAGGAACTACAACTGGTAGTGACAAGTGATGAAAGTAAATATTAGGTGTCTTGTCTGTGTAGACCTTTCTATGGAACACTTGGCAAAATGCCTTACTGATGCATGCGGCATAAGCTCTAATGGAGGCATGAGAAAGAAGCAGTGCAATCATCATGAAATTAGAGTAAATTTTGTAAGGAAAAAGACTAGGGCAACATGAAGAAGAATGAATTAATCCTTGTGAGACATTTGGATTCAAGGTTCCAATTTCTCACCTTGAGACATCTCAGGGTCAAGGTTCTTCAAATTGCTACAAACACTAACAGTACAAATGTCCTGCTGAAATGAAAATGGCTTTGACAGGACCTGTTGCACGAGTGACAGAAATTCATTAGCATTTCACGGGTTTTTATTCAAAATCAACAGTGAAAAGATAATAATCACTTAAAAGATATGATCCTCGTTATACATTATTACAAGAACAGGGAGGAAAAAAACAAAAGAAAAAGGAAAAAGGAAAAAGAGTAAATAGACATTAAAGGAGGTAATTAAACATGCACATCACATCCTGGAATATGAGTAGAAAATCCATTAATGTCCCAACAAAAAGAAAGTAAATGATAGATACCGAAAGCTGTTATTGCACTCTCTTGTCATTAATCCAATCAAACCTAAGTTGAAACTTGGATAATTAATGCAATAAATGGATTAAGCAACTTAGCTTTACAAGCTGCAATGAAATTTGCCAGGCACTTTAATGTATTCATTTATTCACACTTAGAACTAAACTTGCAAAACATAAATGTCTTAACTCTGATATGAAAGTTGATTGACAATGGCTATAAGGCATTCAATTGAAGCAATCCTCAAATAATCTCATCCAGCAAAGGAAGGAAATACACGGAAATCAACCTCTCTATGAAAACGACAAGGACTACAAATTCACATCAGAACACAAGTTCAAGCATGATCTTCAATGATGTGACAAAGATAAAGCTCACTCTGATGATGCTTGATTAAGCAGCTCCAGCATCTATTTACAAAGAAGAGAACAAGACAATGAGATGCAGGTAATTTAAGTTCCCTACAAGTCCTATTATGACTGATTCCTGATAGCTCCATAATAAAAAAAAAACAAAAAACAAAAAACAAAAGAAATTGGGCCCAGACACATTGAAATTTTTATACCTTCTATTGTGAAAAATTCCAATAGAATCTGTTAATGAAAAGACAACAAAGCTGCAGGGACCATTAGCACTTCCATATTCCAAAAGGATGAGTAATCCCAGGAGCAATGGCTACTTATAAGTACTTTCATGAAATGCACATTGCAGTGAAACTATGGTTAAATTATCAACATCAAGAAGTTCAAAGTTTAAAAGCTTTCTCTAATTTGAAAAGAAAAATTGAAAATTTAACAATGCAAAGTACAAAATTAATAAGATCTCACCTTGCTTGAATATACTATGTAGCGTTCATTAGTTAATTCAAAGAAGTGTTCGAAACAGTAAATAACCCAAGTTCTTACAAAGCATAAAACCAAGCAAAAATAGATATGTGCAATTTACTTGCTCGGAGGATAGAGATCTTACTAAATAACGTCCGTTAAGAAACATCAAAATTGAAGGGTATAAATAACATATTGGAATCCAATCAGAATCTCTCCTTCCAGTTTGTATATGTCCACTTGTATTAATTTGAACAGCCTGGGGCTTTATGGCTGAAATTACCAGTCATTAACATGGACTCCTATCTTTTCATCATTACGCTAAAATTCCAATGCTGACGATAATTTGCAAATGGTTCAACAATTATTCATAGGACTTCAATTGTTTGATGTACCTTGAATGACAACATTCATGAGCTCCAGCTCCCAATAACAAATTCACATTTTATTCATCCAGGAAACAGAAATGGCTGCAAGCAGCAAATATAATCCCTTGCATAGAGATAACTTGACATTCAGTCATATCCTGTGAAACCAATGGGAAAAAACAGCCTTAACCCCCTGCAAAATGGCTAAATTCATCTGAAAAACAAAATCAGCTCCAACTTAGTCAAATGCTAAAGCTAAAAAGCCATATATACATTTTCATGCAACTGAACATGTCACAATATATTTTCAGCAACAAGCAAAACTACAAAAAGTTTCAGGGAAAGCTTCTCTTCAAGTTATTACAAGCTACCATAAGGTATGGCCAACATAAAAACTAAGCTATGGAGCAGCATTCCCTTCATTTTCAACATATTGAAACTTAGGTTCACCATTTCTGTGAAAGTTGAAACTACCTTTTCTTTTTCATGATAATCTATAACTATAAAAGAACAAGAAAAATTTATTACCAGCCAATGCACATCACTTATGGAAAATATGCCATCCAGCATTGCATGCTTATATTACATATAGGATATTCACAACCGAGTCTAAGTAACAGAGAGCAGGAGCACACTTGAAGCAAAAGCATGCCTATTTCTATAGAAAAAACTACTACATTAATGGGAACAATAACTCACTGGACACGTGCTAAATGAGATTATAGGGTCTCTGTGCTTTAAAATATCACTAATACTATATGGAACATAATGCTATAATTTTTACATGTCAACAAAAGGAAAGAGGACAAAAGACATCAGGAGTGAGTCACTGGATAACAATTCAGCATCTGATACAAATGCATACCTGCTGGGAGAGAACTGTGAGAAAGACAGCTGACCCCATAGCACAATTCTTTTCTTTTTAGAATCAAAATATTAATTAGCTGTGTCTGCCAAATTTCATTTCCCAAATCCCACATTTTGAAATAAATCCAGACAGGGCACACCTTCAATGTTTTCCATATTCATGCTCTTAACTTATTTGTTTCTTTATATTAGAAACTTAATGACTATGTGGCCAAGATCCTGCTCTATAACATGCAACAAGGATCACCAATTGAAATCGATTCACCTTCTAATCACCATTGCTTTCCAATGGTAGCCAATTCTGTAACTATCTCTGTGACTCCAAATTTCTTCAAGTGCTCAACTACTTCATCAACATAAGGACATTTTAAACGTATTCCTTTTTCAAGCATTGAACTAGCAAGTTTAGCAACCTCCACTGACTGACCTTGTTGAAAAAGCCCAAGTAAAAGAATAGAATAGATATCAGAATCAATGGCGGGCAAAAATCCTGTCTTCTCAATTTCATCATATAAGCAATACCCATCAAGCACACGTTTCTCCAAACAAAGCTCTTTAATCATAACACTACATGCCAGGCCATCAAG
>CATIWO010085331.1:0-10038 GCA_949673435.1 Macaranga tanarius | reverse complement strand
CTAACTAAAATTATTGTTAAATATAAATAAACTATTCAAATAATTCAAATATATAATAGAAATGTGAAAGAACTCATTTAAGCTTTTACAATAATAAAGAAATTCATTTAAGCTCTTAAAATAATAATGAAATTCATTTTTCCGAAATCACTTCTGATTAACTAAAAATTGTAATTTATTAATAAAAATATTATTTCTATACTTTTGTTATTTAAATCAGTCTTAAACATATTAAATAACTTTAAATTTAATTAAAAATGAATAAACAATAAAATACCCATTTTCTCTAAAAATATAAATAAATCTAATGCCTTCCAAAAATTCATATCTTAAATTCTACAATAAATTTCATAAAACTTCTTTAAGAAAGTTCAATCTCCACAATTTATAGCATTTATTAAAAATATAAAAATACCCAAGTCTGGAACACGTCTGGAGCTGCTGGCAGCGGCGGCAGGGAGTGGCTGGTGGTGGCTGGTGGTGGCTGGCGACTGGCAGAGGTGGCTGTTGGGGAGAGAGAAGGAGGAAGAGGAGAAGAAAGAAAAAGAAAAAGAAAATAAATAGAGAAATAGTGTTTTGTATAATAAAATATATATTATATCAAGAGTAGAAATTTTATCCATTAAGTCCTCCTCTAAAAATATTTTTACCAAAATAATACTCAACTTTTAAATTTATTCACTAATTATACACACTCACAAAAATATATAATTATATGAAAATGCCATCATTTAAATAAAAAAAATAAAAAACTCATTTGACAATAATTTCATAAAAATAATAATTAATACTCAAATCCATTTTTTAATTTAATAAAAAATATAGATCATTACAAAAATTTTGACATTTGAAATTGAATGATGATTGGGCATGTAGTGAACTTTTTCATTTAATCCATATAAAAATTTTTAATAATTACTTTGAAATTGCGACTAAGTGATGTGTATAAGTGATTGCATTATAGTCTCTTATAGTTTGTAGCTAATTATGGCATCCAAGAATATTATAGTTGAACTAAATAAAGGTGAGAAATTGAATCGGGATAATTACAACATGGCACTTAAAAATGCACTATATCATTGAAGAGCCAGAAGCTTTGGAGGCTTATAAAAAGAATATATATTCATCAAAGAATTTTATTTAATTTTTGATATATTTATTTTAATTATCTTTTATTTTATTAAAAATATTTATACATTCTATTGTTATTTTTTGTAAATAAAGTAAAATTATTTCAATTATTTTATAAAAATATTTTAAATTTACAAAATAAAAAAAGTGACTTGTGTAACTTAGAAAAAGAATTTATATTCATCAAATATATATCTCTTTTCTATAAAATATATGGTTCTTTTTTTTTAAAAAAAAATATCAATTTCACATAATAACACTTTTAGTTATAAAATAGCACTAACATTTTATGAAAAAAATTGAAATTATAAGAAAATAATTTTATAAAATATATCAAATAAAAAAAATTAAAAAATTTAATGATATCTATATTTTCTTTATAAATTAAAATAAATATATTTAAATAAAATAAGTTGTTTCATTTGAAAATAAAAGTATAAAAAATATATAAATAACTATCCTATGGTTTCAACTAGAGGTTAAAATCTTATAACTATCTGAAATTCAATTTTTATTCATGTCACGTTTTTTCAAATGATGTTAGTGCAACTTGCCTACAATTGCTAATAGACTGAATCATATGATACCTTTTTGACACGAAAAATACTATATCCCTCTAATTGGAAATTAGTCAAAACACAATTGACATAGAATGTTTAGCTAACTTGTACATAGACTAGATCGAAAGGCAGAAGTATAAACGTGCAACCCGTAAAGCCTGAATCTATTATTTCTATTTTAGTCAAAGATTTAGATTTATTTTATTTACTTCCTATTTTGTTTGAGATTTTATTTTATTTTATTTTATTTCCCTTATCTTAGCTAGGATTTAACTTTTCTATCTTAACTAAGATTTTATTTTATTTCTTATGTAATAAAGGGCTTGCCTCCTTATAAATAGGTGGCTTATGTTCTCATAATTCATAATATCAGAATTTTCTCTCAAATTTGTTTAAGTTTCTGTATATTGAAACTTGTCTTTTTCTTAAAGGTTTAGTTGTGTCCTAGCCTTTTATTTTTCTATGCTCACTCACTGCGTTAGGTGGTATCCGATAATAAGTGATAATAGTAGAGTAATCGGTCATGTCCATAACAGTGATCAGGATGTGGAAGGCCTACAAACTGGACCCCATATTCAAAAGGCGACTTTCAAAGCCTTGGAGCAAAGGGTATCTGATAGATTCCAGCATTTGGAGCAACTCTTTAATGAAATTGTTGGTCAACTTCATGCCTAGACAATAGATGTCAACAAAAATGGGAATGATAACATGCAACATCCAAGAGAAGATGCCACTTGAGGCCAACCTATTAATAAATCTAATCCTGTATACAATCATAAAATAATAATTCTATGATGAAGATTCAGATGAGGAGGATGAATTCATGTCTAACTACCATCGACCACCATGATATGGCGGTAATGATAGAAACACTTATGATTATGACAACAATGATTTCAAATTAAAGGTAGGCATTCTTTGCTTTAATAGAAATTTAAACATTGAAGATTTTATTGATTTCTTACAAAGATAAATTGATTCTTTGAGTACATAGAGATTCTAAAAGAAAAAAGAGTGAAGCTAGTAGCTTGCAGATTAAAAAATGGTGCTTCTACTTGGTGGGAAAGGTTACAAAGTAAAGGGATCCATGAAGGGAGGGCATCGGTCAGATCATGGAATGGGATGAAGTAGTTTTTAAGGAGAGATTTTCTTCTACCTGATTATGAATAAATTTTGTTTCAACAATACCAGTGGCACTATCAAGGTAAAAGATCAATTTTTAATTACACAGCAGGCTAACAGAAAGGAATGACCTGAGGGAGAGTGAATGCCAATAAGTGGCTAGGTACCTTGAGGGCCTAAAGCCTCAAATTAAAGACAAAATAGGTATACATGTGCTATGAAATTTGAATGAAGCAAAGAACATGGCATCAAAAGCAGAGCTAACGATGCAATACAATAGAAGGTATGATTCCTCTTATAGGAGTTATGCCAGCGACAACTATAGGACATCCATTGACAAAAGTAAACCAACGCAAGAGGCAGTAACACATAGTTATAAGTACAAAGAAGAAAAAGCTGCTGGAAAGTAAAAGGTGGTAGAAGACAAAAGGGTGTAAAAGTCCACAAATCCTTAGGCTAAGGCAATACTTGGGAAGTGTTTTAAGTGCAACTAGCCCGAGCACCGATCTAATGACTGTCCTCTTAAAAAAGCACCAATCCACATAATTAATAAATAGGAAGAAGAAAAAGATGAAGTTTATTACTGTTCAAATGGTGATGTTGATGAGTTCGAGGAAGATGATGAAGGACACATTTATATGGTAAGGAAACTGATATTGGTGCTAAAGTAAGAAAATAGCACCTAACAACATCAGTTTTTTTGAGCTAGATGTACTATTAGAAATCGCTTATTTGATTTGATTATTGACAGTGGCGGTTCTAAGAATATTATTAGAAGAGATGTTGTGAAGACCTTACAACTACCTACAGAAAAACATCCTATCCCATACTCAATTAGGTGGATTAAAGCTACTAAAAATATTCAAGTGACAGAATGATGCAAAGTACCTTTCTCTATTGGCAAGTACAAGGATAAAGTGTAATGCAACATTACAGACATGGATGCTTATCATTTATTATTTAAAAGACCTTGGTAGTATGACATCAATGCACAACATGCCAAGAGGGAGAATGTCTACAGACTAGAAAAAGACATCACAAAGTTCATGTTATTGCCTATAAAGATAAGTCCTCATCCCAAGACTTCAAAACTGGAGGGACAAACTTTTTTTACTCTCACTTATTCAGAACGTGAGATGGAAGCTGCATCCAAGGAGACCAAGGAAGTTCATGCCTTGATTGTGAAATAAGTCTTGACTGCTAATAAGGAGTATAAAGCAGCAGAGCATCCAGTTGTAATTAGACCATTATTAGAGGAATTCAGTGAGACATGCTAGAAGAATTACCCAATAGGCTACGTCCAATGAGGGATATTCAATACTACATTGACTTGATTCTTAAAGTAATTTACTAAACTTGCCTTATTATAGAATAAGTCCATAAGAGAGTGAGATCCTAAAAGAGAAGGCGAAGGAGTTACTACGAAAAAGGCATATCCATGAAAGCATGAGGCCATGTACAATACCAGCCTTATTGATGCCAAAGAAAGATGAAAGTTGACGCATGGCTGTGGATAGGAGAGCTATCAATAAAATTACAGTCAAGTATAAGTTTCCAATTCCTTAACTTGATGATATACAATTTGAGTGGAACAAATATTTTCTAAGATTGATTTGAGAAGTGGATACCATTAGATTCATATTAGACCGAGGATAAATGGAAAATAACCTTCAAAACTAAAGAAGGGTTGTATGAGTGGTTAGTGATACCTTTTGGGTTAACCAATGCTCCAAACACTTTTATATGGTTAATGAATCAAGTATTAAAATCATTCATTAAAAACTTTATTGTTGTTTATTTTAATGACATCTTAATCTATAGTTGATCCGAGGAGGAGCATCTTTTATATTTGTGAGAAGTTTTGAAAGCTCTATAAGAAAGTAAGTTGTATATGAATCTAAAGAAGTGCAATTTCATAACCAACAAACTGTTATTCTTAGAATTCATCGTGAGTTCAGAGGGCATTCAAGTGGATAAAGAGAAAGTTAGAGCTATTAGAGAGTGGGCTACTCCAAAAATTGTGAAAAGGGTTCAAAGTTTTCATGGATTGGCAACTTTCTATGGGTGTTTTATTAAAAACTTTAGCAGTATAGTAGCTCCAGTTATAGAATGCTTGAAGAAAGGGAAATTCCATTGGGGAGAGAAAGTTGAAGCTGCATTTGCAATCTTAAAAGAGAAGTTATGTAACACTCGCCCTTTGGCATGCATATTTGTGACGTGTGTATTACATATTAAGCATATTAGATAGTGGACCTCATTTAAGTTTGAGAATGGGTATAGATTGTAGAAAGAGACTAGATTGTAAGGAAAGTTTGAAGTAAATTGTAGCAATTAAAAGTTGTGGGCTATTATGTAATATGCCAATTTCTTTAAGGAGGTAATAAGTTTTTATGGTGTTATTTGTTGATATTTATTAAAATATTATTGTTATTATTTTAAGTGATAATTATACTTAACAAGTAAATATTATATAAGACTTTGGGGAAGGCTATTTGGAAGGCTTTGATTGGTTGGTATTGATATGTATGTGTGTGTATGTGTGGGAGTGTAGGAGTTGTAGAGATTTGGTGAAGAAGAAGAAGAGAGGTTCTTGAAGGGTTTTTGGAGAGTTTTCAATATTACATTAGCTAGCAATTCATTGCCTTAGGAAGCATTAGAGGGTCATTTATACATTGAAGCGTCAATTGATAAATGTTATTTATATTTTTGATTGATTTTATTTGAGTTGTCATTTTGGGGAAATTCGGATCCTGCTCCTCTATTTTTTAGTCCCATTATTTGTACTATATCTTGAGCTACAGAGCTCTAATTTATGTATGGTTAGACTTTCTGAAAACTTCAGAGAGTCCTTTATATTTCTTATGTTTTGAGTTCAGACTGATTTTATTATTAAGCAGGGCAATTAGGGCCGGACATTTTATTGCTCATGTTGATATTCTGTTTTGGCCAAATATATTCTAAAATCTATAATTAATTCCCTACTTGTCCAAATTAAGTGACTCCAATTGGAATTGGAAGTAAACTCAAAACCCTAGCTTCAGTAGAAATTTAGGGGTTTTTGGACTTGTATGTGTATCCTTAAGTTATGTTGAACCTTTGAGCATTTAATTACAATTGATGAATTTAGAATGAATTGTAATGCTTGCTTATTGAATTGGTATGTAATTGTGTGTAGGAAGTGGAAGATGTAGAGAAGACCCTACACAATAGAAGGAGCTTTTATTTAAGAAGGAGTTAAAGTTTGTAGGTAAGTAATTATTAATTTAATGCTTACATGTATGGATTTTCAAGTAACTATAATTATTGAATTATGTTGATGGTATCTACCATTTAAGTGGCAAGAATGATATATATTTGGTATATGGTTGGTTTATTTTTTGTATACTTTTGGTTTATGAACGGTATACTTTTAGTATATGAACGGTATATTCTCCATTTGTAATTTGTTATGAATATAAAAATGTGTTGAGATAAATTGTGAACATTGGCACATATGTGTGTAAGCCACTTAATATAGTATGGTGATATAAATAATGTTGTGAGAATGATAAAAACATATGCATAATGATTAATGTGAGGAATGTGAGAAAAACGTGTGATTGTGGAGACTAAGCTGGCCAGAGAGCCTCCACTAAAAATAAATCTGAGACTGTGCTAGGCAGAGAGTCTCAGATGTGGCCATTCGTGTGAGATATATAAACATGTGAGATCTGAGACTGAGCTAGGCAGAGAGTCTCAGGAATGGCCACTTGTATATGAAAAATATAAAAAAAAAGTGAGCTTTATATGAAACTTGTGTGACATGTGTTGAGAACTCCGGTCGGATAACTAACTTGCATAAACATGCATTGTTGCATTATGTTTATATATGTATAAACTTGAACGTGAATTGAATGTGAGGTGTGATTGTGAAATGTGATATTGTAACTGATGGAATTTCATTTTTTTACATCAAGTTTGAATGAGGCAAATGTGATGAGATTTAATTGTGATTGTGGATTGTTTGGTATAATTGGTCTATTTTTAGACAAGTTTCATGTCAGTAGCAGGCCAATTAGGACCGCTAGTCTGTTCTCACAGGCCAAGCTACTGGCGATTGTCAGTCTTCTGGCGCAGCCTAGTGATGTTCTCATAGGCCAAGCTACTAGCGATCATAAGCTACTGGCGATCGCCAGTCTTCTGGTGCACCCTGGTGATGCTTTTACTCCATTTTGGACTCTGATTAATCTTAATTCATTATGGTGTCATGAAACATAAACTTTTGAGTAATGTGTATGATTGAATAACAGATCATTGTCTATATAGTATGTAAATTAGTTGGATGTTTTTCCTTAATTAGTTCTTGAGGAGTATTATATGTTTAATTATATTAATAATTTCTTATTAAGTCACAAGCTTATTCCTTTGCAATTGTGATTTTCAGGTATGAAATAGCCTAGCTTAAGGTGCTTGCTTTAGTAGAAAGTTTGAAGCTTGGTTAGTTGTGAGCTCAGGTGGGTCAACAGCGTGCTTAGTGTCAACATCTCCATCCACATGAGCATTTACCATTTTGGAATTTGGGTTTTTGTAATAAGATTATCTTGTATTTAAATATATATATAAAGTTTATGTATATTGTACAAACTTCTACTTTTATATATAACTTATCTTTTGAAGAAATTTTTTAATTATTCATATGTTGTTTTATCAATTTAGGGACACGTGTATGTGATACTTGGAGGGTGCTACAAGTTATGCACTGCCCTAATATTGGCACTACCAAACTTTAATAAGCTCTTTGAAGTAGATTGTGATGCAAATGGTGTAGGGATCAAAGTTATTCTTTTGCAAGAGAAAAGACTAATGGCATTCTTTAATGAAAAGTTGAGTGATGCCAGGCACAAGTGATAAAGAGTTTTATTTTGTAGTACGTACGTTGCAGATATAATAATATTATCTACTTAGGTGAGAATTTGTTCTATACTCATATCATGATGCATTGAAGTATCTGAATAGTCAAAAGAGAATTAGTAAAGATATATATGTCAAGTGGTTATAATTTTTACATAAGTTTCCTTTTAAGCTAAAACATAAGTCAGTGGTGCAGAATAAAGTAGTAGATGCATTGAGTCGGTGTGCAAATTTGCTTATCACTTTGAGCAATGAGATTGTGAGTTTTGAGCATTTGAAAGATGAATATAGAACCGATGAGGATTTTTAGCCGATATGGAGAAATGTGTTTCAAATCAGCCTTATAAATATTTTTATAATCATGATGGTTACTTGATGCAAGGTAACCAACTTTGCATTCCTAAAATCTCTTTAAGGGAGAAAGTTATTCATGACTTATATGGAGGAGGATTAGTAAGAAATTTAAGTAGAAATAAGACCCTTGCTGCAGTTGGAGAGAGATACTATTGACCTTATTAAGGAAATTAAGTTATTAGATTTGTTCGGCATTATTATATATGCCAAACAACAAAGGGACAATCATGTAATGCATCTTTATACATGCCTTTACCTATTCATGAAAATATTTGGAAGGATCTGTCTATGGATTTTGTACTTAGCTTACTTCACGCCCAACAAGGCATAGATTCTGTTTTTGTTGTTATTAACAGGTTTTCCAAGATGGCATATTTTATTCCCTGTAAAAAGACCTTAGATGCTAATGGTGTTGCCAAGCTATTTTTTAAAGAGGTTGTTTATCTGCATAGTGTGGTTAAGACCATAACTTCAGATAGAGATAGCAAGTTTCTTGGTCACTTCTGGAGGACTTTGTGAAAGATGTTTGACTCTTCCTTGAACTATAATAGTACAACCCATCCTCAAACAAATGGTCAAATATAAGTTATCAACAGGACATTAGGCAATCTGATACATAGCATATGTGAAGGTAGACCAAAGTAGTGAGATTTAGCATTGATACAGGTTGAGTTTGCTTATAACCGTGTTGTTCATAGGACTACAAAAAAATCACCATTCTCTGTTGTCTATACAAAAGAACATCAGGATGCCCTTAATTTAATCAAGCTACTAAAGGTACTAGGTTTGAATACAGCAGCAAAAAATATGGCAAAGCAATGGCAGACAATGTGAGCAGAGGTTAGGCAGAAGATTGGGCAAGCTGATACCAAGTGCAAGAAAGTAACTGATAAACACCGTAGAGCTCAAGTATTTGAGATGGATGATATAGTGAGGGTTTTTCTGTGAAATGAGCGATTTTAAGTTGGCACTTACAGTAAGTTGTAACCTAAGAAGTACAATCCTTATAAAATTTTGAAGAAAATCAATGACAATGCTGTGTTGTTGATTTACTGGATAGTATAGAAATTTCCAAGACGTTCAATATTGTTGATATTTACCCCTTCTATTCATCTGATGAGCCACTGCATCCAAATATTCTATATAACTCGAGGTCAAGTTTTTCTCAAGTAGAGGGAACTGACGTAGAACATCTAGTTGACTCATACATGGACTAGATCGAAAGACAGAAGTCTAAACGTGCAACCCGCAAAGCCTGAATCTATTATTCGTATTTTAGTCAAAAATTTAGATTTATTTTATTTACTTTCTATTGTTTGAGATTTTATTTTATTTTATTTTATTTCCCTTTTAATTTTCTTACCTTAGCTAGCATTTGATTTTCCTATCTTAACTAAGATTTTATTTTATTTCCTATATAGTAAAGGGGTTGCCTCCCTATAAATGGGTGGAGATTTTTGCACTCTACTTATTTATAAATGCACTCCATAGTTGACTTTTTAGTAATCTAAATGACAAAAATATCCTTACTTTTACATGACTATTTTATTTAACTCATTATTATTTAAACTTCTTATATGTGTTTAATTATCTTATTACTTTTTGAATTTCCACTGTATATTGAATCTTAATTATATATTTAAATTTTTTATATTACAAAAAAAATAAAAATGAAAAACTAAATAATAGAAACATTAATTTTTGCAAGTTATTAGCTAAAAAATGTAGACTTTTGGTTAAAATTTTAGGTACGGTGGATTTCATTATTTAGTTATAAATTTTTATTGATTTTGATATAATTTTTTATAATTATTTAAACATATATTTTGAAATTTACTTTAATACAATAGGTTAATATTTAAAAATTTATTTATATTGTATATTTAATATGTAAATCTAAATATATTATTTATTTTCAAAAAGATTAATTTATATTTGATTTTTTTCATAAAATAGAATTCTTTATAGAAAAATAAATATG
>CATIWO010085230.1:0-17757 GCA_949673435.1 Macaranga tanarius | reverse complement strand
AAAAATATCAATTAAGGCTTGACGAGTTTATAAGCCGAAGTATCGATGTAAGAATGAAAGGTTTTAATTTGTACAGGTTTCAATTGTATCATTAAGTGTTTGTATATAACCTTTAAAGCTCATTAAGTGTAATAAGAATTTGATAATTATGGTTATTGTAGATAATTGAATATTAATGGTTAATTAGAGAATAAGGTGTGACAATAACACTTGTCATTCAAATTAAATTTTCAACACTTTTTATATGATGAATTTTTTGTTACATTTTTATAATAATTTTTTTAATTATGTAATGTGATTTTTATATTATTTTTTAAAAAAATTATAATAAAATAATAAAAATAAAATAATGTACATATTGTATTAAAAAAAAAACTATTCATAAAAAGTAAAAAAGATTATTTTTTTGTAATTGACACAAGTTTTATAATCATTTAAATAAGGTTTTTTTAGAGGAATGATTTAGATATGTAAAAAATGTTTAAAAAATACTTGATTATGCTAAATTTTTTAATGCAAAAAAAAAAAAAAAGCTCAAGTACAAGTAAATTTATAATATCAAATATCAAATAGTGAATTTGAATTTAAAAAAAAATAAAAAGAAGCTAGTTTAATAATGGTAATTAATGAAATAAATAAATATTCTAAATAGAGGATAATTATGTAAATTATAATTTCAAAAAAATAAATAAAGAGTGCAAAAATAAATGAGTGGAATGCAAAAATCTGCACCCATCAAACACTCTTAATTTGTGTTAGTTTCCAATAATGCAATGTTATCATGGAGCTAATCTAGGTCATCCAATCATCAATCACAATAGTAGATATAGCATATATGGTTACTATCTGATCAAGGTGAACTTGCAAATTTATGGGTAGAAAACACCATATCATGAGCATAATTGCATTAAAACAATTTTTATGTTCAATTGCATTTTCGTCATATATTTCTGAAAAATCGGTGCATGTAGCTTTGGCCATTGATGAGGATTCCATGGATGGAATTAACCATGCTAAAATGTAGATAATGAAATTATCTACCTTATGCAAACACCCACCACATAAGTCAACCTGCTTGACCATATTTTTAAAGCTATTCCTTCATAAAATCCATTTTATCCATATGGTTAATATCTCCTTTTTCGAAATTTCCTTAATCTTGTTAACTTCTATTCAACATCATACCCTTATATTATTAGATTTAAAAACCTTTAAATTTACTCCACTAAGTAAATAAATAATTATAAGAATTAGTTTTGCTTCAATATCTCAATTTTTATTTGGTTTTCATTAAATATAATTTATTATTTATGGTATTATTTTTTATTATATTCTAAGCCAATAAGAAAATATAATTTATAAGTTATATATTGTATTCTTTGGTTTGTATATCCTATAGCCTACCAATCTTTGAATAATTAAAAAAAAAAAAATCAAAGCTCATGACAAAATAAACAGATTCATAAACTATCATGAATGTTAAACAAAACATGAATATCACGAAACATATTATTTTTTTTTATAAGGGGAAAAGGTGTATTTTTGCTCCAAATGTTTATAGTCACACTCATATAATTTTTTTTTCTTTGGTTGAAAAACGTGTGAATTTCAAAAAACAATCACACTATTTAAGTCCCTCATATAACAATTAAATTTTCAGTGGAATAAATCTTTTTCTCCTGATATTTATAGGACCTACTTATGAGTTATGATGTTATGACGTATGGCGTAAAATAAACCCTACATATAATATTTATGCAAAAAAATTCAAATAATATTTCTCCTCTCACACCCAACCAATTCTCATTTCACACCAATTGCCACCAACACTTTCATAAACACTATAAACTACCACAAAACTGTTCAAATTTGAATCATGACTTCTCAAATGAGCATTAGATACATCAAATTATGCAATGGAACTAATAGCACTCTAAGCAATATAATTACAAAGAGAAGAACATATGCAAAAGTGACTTGCTCGAAAATATTATTGCAACAAATGCCAAAATTTTTATTCTAGTGCCAAAGCTGAATCATAAAGTTCTTAAGGGTCTATTTGGTTCAGCTGTTTATATCAGTTGATAGCTGATAGCTGTTGCGGTTAGCTGATAGCTGATGGCTAATAGCTGATAAATATGAACCGTTTGGTGAAATTTCATTAACTGTTGCTGTTAGTATGATAAATAACCATTAAGGGTATATATTATTTTTAAATATAATTTAATATATTTTTAATATATTTTTTAATTATATGAATTATTTAAAAAATACATAATAATAAATAATAATTTACTATCTTTAATTTATTAATTATTAAAATTATCAAAAAAATTATGTAAAAATTATTTTAAAAATATAAATCTTGTTAGTAAAATTTTTTAAGAATATATATATATATATATAATAATTATTTAATTGTTAATTATAGTTTAAAATAATATTTATTTTATTTTAAATTATAAATTATAGAAATAGTTATATACATCTAATGTAGAAAAGTTAGTTGTTATTAATTATTTTTAATAAGGATAATTTAGTCTAAATATAAAATAAATTCAAATCAGCTATGAGCTGTTGAAAAAAAGTTCCAAAATAGATTCGTAACTGTTTTGGATAAAAACAGCTATCAACTATAGATTTAGAAATTTTACCAAACATCTAAAATATAGCTAATTGAATTAAAACATCTATCAGCTATCTAAAAAAACTAAACCAAACACCCTCTAAAAAGCACCTGGAATTATCCTATAAATTTGAGCTGGCTTCTTAATATAAGGCCACAAAAATAATAACTATGTATGGATTGATTAAATAACGTTTGTAAAAAAACCCACTCAATCGAAAAAAAAAAAAATTTTAAAAATTCTCTTTTCCATCAACAGACAACAACCAAATAATCAAGGAAAACTAAAATCATATTCATAACCAAAGATTAACAAAAAAAAAAAAAAAAAAAAGAATTGGCATTCTAAGTTTTTGTACTAAATTTTGAAATTTGAATGAATAGTTAATGCAAGCATACTGTCCAATTCCTTTCTATAAAATATCAATAATTTCAAATAGTACCGACTATTTGTCTTTAAGCTTTCTATTTATATTTTCAAATCTTCAATTTATAATAATTTCTATATAAAATTATAAAGTATTTAACAATTATGTAGTTAATTAGTATTTAATATGTATTGTTATTTTCATATATTAAAATTTTTAAAATATTTGTAATGATAAAAAAGATTATTATATTATAAAAACATACTATATCTCTCAATTTCTATTTTACTTGTTATATTTATTTAAATTATTTCATTATACTAATTTTTTAATAAATATAAACTCTATTAGTTTTATTTACCTAAAAATAATTTATATTTCTACCAAAATGAAATAAAAAAAAGTTATAGTTTTAGAAAATTAATTAATTGTATATGCATATAATTTAATAAAAAATAAATATAAATAGTCTGAACAATGTTAGTTATCATTAAAACAATGCAAATTTAACAGTGTAATAAGTTAAACCTCGGAGATGTTAAAGTTTTTGATTCAAGATTAGGATTTTAGGACACTTATTGTATTATAATTTTACCGTTGCGTAGCAAAAGCAAACTGCCAAGCCCGCCAATTAGTACCTACTTTTCAAAATCATTGAACAAAAGCTAAATTTGAAATCTAAGCAACATAATATTTTGAGAGATTTTCAAAAATCTTGATTACAACATTTCACGCTCTTCTATTTATGTTTGCTAATAAATCTACTGCTCTTCTCCCATCTTCAACTAAAACTCTGTATTCTCAATTCTCTACTGCAATATTTCAATCCATTTTAGCCTCCTTACAACTCAACCCATCAGTTTCAAAGACCAAGCAAGTCCATGCTCGTATCATCATCTCTGGCTTCGCAGGCGACCCGTCTCTCACGGCTCACCTTCTTTCTTTCCTTGCTCTGTCGCCAATTAACCCATTTGATTATTCTTCCTCAATTTATCAAACCATTAAAAACCCAACAGTTTTCGCCTCAAATAACATGATCCGGTGCATTGCCAAGAGCGATGCGCCTCTTGAATCAGTTGTTTTTTACTCTTCTATGTTGAGAAGATGTGTAAGGCCTAATAATTATAGTTTTACTTTTCTTTTTCAAGCTTGTGGAAAGGGGTTGGGTTTATTTGAAGGTGCTCAGATTCATTGCCATGTGATGAAGTTTGGTTTTTGTGAGGATGTTTATGTCAAAAATGCTTTGATTCATTTCTTTTTCGCGTGTTCTAGAGTTGATTGTTCAAAACAGGTGTTTTATGAGAACCCACGTAGCTGTGATGTTGTTTCTTGGAATGCTATGTTGGCTGGTTTTGCAAGAGATGGGCAAGTTGTTGTTGTGGAGAGGATGTTTGATGAAATGCCTCAAAGAGATGTTATTTCCTGGAATACTATGATTATGGCTTATGTGCATAATGGGAAGCTTGAAGAAGGATTAGAGTGCTTTGCAAGGATGAGAGAAAGTGGGTTAGTTCCAAATGAGGCCACTTTGGTCACGGTGCTATCTGCATCAGCGCAATTGGGTTTGCTTGAACATGGTCGTTTGGTTCATTCAATTATTGATGAATTGCATGTTCCAATGACAGTTACTCTTGGAACAGCCCTTCTTGACATGTATGCAAAATGCGGGTGCATTGAACAATGTAAATTATTGTTTGATAAAATGAGTCGAAGGGATATATCAACGTGGAATGTCATGATTTGTGGCTTGGCATCACATGGCCTAGGAAAGGAAGCTATTGAATTATTTGATAGGTTTTTAAGTGAAGGACTCTGCCCGGTGAATATTACTTTCATTGGTGTTTTGAATGCTTGTAGTCGTGCAGGTTTTGTCAAGGAAGGTAGGCATTATTTTAAGTTGATGACAGATTACTATGGCATTGAGCCGGAGATGGAGCATTTTGGCTGCATGGTTGATCTCTTGGGTCGAGCTGGTTTAATCTCTGAAGCTATTAAACTAATTGAGACCAAAGTTCTGTCACCAGACCCCGTTTTGTGGGCAACACTTCTTTGTGCTTGCAGAATTCACGGCTTAGTTGAATTGGGTGAAAATATTGGGAATAGATTGATAGAATTGGATCCAACCTATGATGGACATTATGTACAATTAGCTAGTATTTATGCCAAGTCTAGGAAATGGCAAGACGTAGCAAAAGTTCGGACATTAATGACTGAAAGGAACACTAATAAGGTTGCAGGTTGGAGCTTGATTGAAGCCCAAGGAAGAGTCCATCGATTTATTGCAGGGGATAGAGAACATGAGCGTTCACTAGAAATACATAAAATGCTTGAAATGATTGAAACTCGTGTGGCTGAAGCTGGCTATGTTCCCAATATTTCATCAGTTTTACATGACATTGGGGAGGAAGAAAAGCAGAATGCTATAAAGGTGCACAGTGAGAGGTTGGCAATTGCTTTTGGTTTTTTAGTAACGGGAGCTGGAGATTGCATCCGAATTGTAAAAAATCTGAGGGTTTGTCAAGATTGTCACGAGGTGAGTAAGATGGTATCCAAAGTTTTCAATAGGGAGATCATAGTGCGAGATGTGAGCAGATTTCATCATTTTAAGGAGGGTAAATGTTCATGTCTTGATTATTGGTAGAATAGACATACACATCATGTTCATAGAGATGTGTGTGTGTGTGTTTTTTTTTTTTCTGGATGCTTGCTAACATAGCAATTTAAGGTAAGCTATAAAGAAGAGCTAATCAATGGTAGCTTACCAACATAGTAAGTAGATTATAAAGAAGAGCTAACCTATTTGCTTTTACATAATGTTAGCATATATTCTCTTGCTTAGTTGCTTTTGCTAGTGCCTTATTGATTCACTCTACATTACTTTTACAATCAGCTCAAAATGTGCTATCAGGATTTGATGTTGACTTCGCACTTTGGTTTTGAATTCCATACATGTTAACAGGCATCTAATTTATCTCTACCCAAGTCGTGCATTCTCCAGGATCATCTTAGTTGTGCCCCAGAATCCTTTTCTGAGGGGCTTTTATGACTTCTAAATGGTTCTCTTGCAACATTTATTTTATCCTTTAAACTCACTTTTTGACTGTCCTTGCTTAATTCTTCAATGGAGAGCTTCAAACAGATTTAAGTTGTAGCGCAAAAATATGCATTTTGCAAAGGGACTATATATGGGTAAAATATATTTCCTTTTACCAAACCAATAGATATACTTTGATTCTTACGCACATATTAATAAAGTATAATTAATATAGCTGGAGACCATCGTATCACTTTGCTAATAAAACACAACTCATTTTATTTTACTGAATTATAAGTTGGCTTTTATAAAAATTGCATATTAGTAAAAGTTTATTAGTAAATTAATAAATTAATTATTTTTCTCAAAAATGAGTTATAATTTAATAATAACAAAAAAGCTTATAATTTTGGTGTGGAAGAATATGTTATTGTATAGCTTGGTCTTGGGCTTATGATTGTAGTTGCTATGTGAGCTTTTGAGAATTATCTTTTGGATCAAAGCTACTCTAAACTTGTGTGGGCTGAAAACAAAATGAGTCCTCTTTTATGGGTAAAATGCTCATGCCACATATATAGGCTATATATATAGCACAACCAATTGAAGTCACACCAAATGTAAAATTCATTTTTGTTTTAGTATTATTTTTTAAATATGAAGCTTAAATAATCACCATTGTTTTTGAAATAACTAAACAAAACTTAATACCATATTTTTAAAGATATATATACAAGTAGATAAAGTTTTTAATAAAATATAAACTATTCAAATGTAGAAATATATAACAATAATCCCATATTTACCTGTACGGTATCTGACATAAAAAAAATAAATAAAATAATATCCAACTAAATTTTATTATGAACACCAACACATATTCAGAAAATATTCTCTTGAAATAAAACTTCATACTATATCTCTTACCATTATCATTATTTTTACGAAATCCCAAGGGTGTAAAAAATCATATCAAAATCTTCGTCTGTAAACATAGCAACTAAACTTAGATAATAACAAGAGCAAGAGAAAATTTTTACTACTTGATTTTGATTTGTTTGAAAATTTAATTAGGTTTTAAGCATAATCATGCTCATAATAAAATGGATCAACAATACTAAACCCATGTGCCACCCTGCCACCATTCCAAATTCAGTAAGAGGTGGAGAAATTTTAATATGACACCTGGAGCATTTTGCCAACTTCAGTAAGTCACAATCCGAAAAAGGTGTTCCATGACACTTCATGCTCTTTTTGTATTCAACTCACACTCCTCATCTTCCCTCTTCATAAACTAAACACTGCCATTTTTTACAATTCTGTATTTGCTTGCTTTATCTAATGCAGCACAACACTACACTACATACTTAGTTGTTTGCTTGTTTTGATTCTTATAGATTTAAAGGTCTGTTTTTTATTTGTTGGAGCTTTACAAGTTCTGGTGTTCTCTTTATTTTAAATCAAATGGGTATGTTTTTTTAGTGTAACCCTCACCTCTTATTTTACTGGGAAATGGCTTCGGATTTTCCAGTTTATATTCTTGAGAGTTCAAAATTGTGGCTTTAGTCCTTTTTCTCAGATGGGTTTTTGGTAGTTTGTGTTATGATGCCATCTGGAGTTTGGTGCTTACTTTGCAAAGCTTCAAGTTGTTACCCACTGTCTGCTTCTTCCCCTTTTCACCTTCTCTGAAAAAAAAAATCCCACAAGCCAAAAAAGAAAAAGAAAAAAAAAAAACAGAACAAATAGACCCATTAATCAATCTCTTCTCTTTTCTCTTCAAAAATCAAACCCCACAGAAAAAATGACTTGGGTTCTTTGCAGAGAAAGTAGTTTGTGGCCTATCTCCTTCTCGTTCTCATATTTGCTAATGTCATTTTAAATTTTTGACAGGGTAGCATTTGGGATTTCTGTTGATCTTTGAGCTACTGAAAGCTTTGGTGAAAATGGGGAGGAAGAAGAAGCAAATAAACAAGGAGTTGATTGCTGAGGATTGGTGTTTTGATTGCAAAGATGGAGGTCTTTTAAGGGTTTGTGACTACAAGTATGTTTTGCTTACTCTGTTAAAAAGAGTAAAATGACTTGGGTGGTAGCCCATGCCCTTTTGATGCCATCAAATGATGCATATCTTGACATCTTTGAAGATTTTTTTTTTTTTTTTGGTGGATGTCCAAGACTAAGAAAACAATTTATGATGAATTTATTTTTATTTATTTGCTAGCTGTTGAAAAGTTTCTGTTGTTCTTGCTTTGGGAGTGCCAAGTTGTTCCTTGAACATGACTATTATTATTATTTTTATTTTTTTGGGATGCAAGTGAGATGCATGTGAACATTAGACCATACGATAAGAAGTATTAAAAGTACTGTAGTGTGGTGTCTCGTGGCTGTGGCCTGTGGCTGTGTTTGTCTGTGCTGCTGTCAAATGTTGAGTTTGAAGTTGCAGACTCTAGATATGCTTTGGCTTTAAATAATATGGATCAAGATCACTCAGGCTCTTTTTGGTTCTGTTGCCTTGGACTGCCATATATGAATCTTTATAGTGTTCTTTTAGTTCAAGAAGCTAGAGCATCTAGGAGAACTTATACTCGTGTGTAGCAATTGGAGCTTATGAGGCCAACTTGCACACTGTTAACTTTACTAATTTGAAGAAACTTGAGAAATCAATCTTCTTAGAATATATTGATTTTCTGTATATCAGGTTAGGAAATATTTTAGCAGGAAATTTACATTTTATGCCTTGTTCAATATGTAAATATTTTATTTTGAGAAAAATATGTCCTAGTTGACCATGTACCAGTGTTTAAATCATGCATAAGCAGCATAATTAAGAGTAACTGTTTGATCTTATATAGCTATTGATCCTTTGATTACTTACATGGCTTTGCAGCTCTTATATTGGCTGTTAGTATATATGAGTTCTTACATTTCCATCTAATAGTCTCCTACATTCAGGGACTGTCTTAAAGGATTTCATCCCCGGTGTGTTAAAAAGGATGATTCTTTCTTGGAGAGTGAAGTTCCATGGACCTGCAGTAAGTTGCTAGTTTCTTTTTACAGTTGCTGTTCTGTATTCAGTCATTTTCATTTAAATTTTAAATCTCAAGTGAAAGAGAGTATGGAAAGGTCTTGTGTTTTGTGCCATTTAGATCTCTTTGGAAAAGCATATGTAATGAGTGCTTAGGAATGAGTCCTAAGTTGCCTGGATAATAGTTAGTGAGTGCCTGGGCAGCATGTCAAGTCTCTTAACTCTCTAAAGTCCTAGCTGGACTCTGTTGGGATGCTTTGGAATTGATCCATCATTGGCAGTTTTCACCTATCTACCTATTTATATCAGCATAATGTGAGTGCAAAATAATTCCTAACACGTCAGGAATACATCACATGGTTCCACTGACCATGCTGACATGATTTATCTGTGATATAATTGTTTCCTTTATAGGCAGCAGGGGGAGCTCATATTTTCTATGAACTTCCTTATAATCCAAGACCACAGCAGAACCTAGCTGAAGTATCCTCCAATTCTACACTAAGATTTAGTTGGCTGATTTTGTTTTCTTTTTCTCATTAACGAAACATAGCATTATCCAATTTCACTATGATTAACGTGTTCCTCCTGTCTTACTTTCCCTGGCTGCATGATTTCTACTATATGTTTTTATGTTTTTTCCAACTTGTAAAATGATAAATGTTAACTTTCAGGGTGGCATTTCTGCTTCATTTGCAACAATACCCCGAAATTTCATTGCTTTTGTTGCCCAAAGGCTGTATGTGGACGGTGCCTCTGTGATGCTGAGTTTGCCGTTGTTACAAGGAAAAGAGGATTTTGCAGTCATTGCTCGACACTTGCAGGGTCTATAGAGGGAATAAAGGATCTAGACTTTGATGCAGTATGGATTATTTCTAATAGTCTCTTATATATCAAATTCTATAGTTTACTGATATTACCTTGCCTGCTAAGAAATAGCTCACTAAATGCTTGAGATGCTACTCGGGGATTTAAAAATGTGAATGCATATATGTTCGTGAGATTTAAAAGGAAAAATTCAAAAAAAAAAAAAAAAAAAAAACACCAATGTTATCAGGAAATGCTACTCTGAGGTTTAAAATCTAGCCTGAAGAGAGCCTAGATTAGTTTCTGCTATCATTAGGAGGTGTTTTAATGATAACAAAATAATATGAGTTACTGATGCTGGTCAATTAGCCCCTTAAGCCTTCCAAACTTAACTTTTCCTTATTCTTTGTTTACTTATTGGCGGTATGCTCGTTAATCTGTAGGTGAAGATAGACTTTAATGATCGAGACACATATGAGTTCAATTTCAAGGGGTACTGGGACATGGTTAAAGAAAAAGAAGGCATAACTTCAAAACATGTCCAGTATGCCAAAAAACTACTGAGTATGGGTAAAAACTCTGGTTACTTGTCAGAGTCATATGATATATGTGAAGGAGAAGAAGATGCTAGCGAATCTGAAGAAACTCAAACTATATCTGATAATAATGTTTGGAAAGATAGAAAAGGATGTAGAGGAATGCAGAAAAGGAAGAGAAACAAAGGAAACTCATATGTGATGGAAAGAAAGGTAACGTCAAAGAAGAAGAAGAAGAAGAAGATGTTCAGTGGATGGGGATCAGAACTGCTCTTTGAGTTCCTGGCCTCCATTGGTAAAGACACAAGCAAAGAATTATCACAACATGAAGTTACTGACATTGTGATAGGATATTGCAACGAACACAAGCTTTATGACCCAGAGAAAAAGAAGAAAGTCATGTGTGATGTAAGGTTGAAAACTCTTTTAAGAAGGAAATCAGTTAACAAGAATAGAATATATTACCTTCTGACAAACCATTTTGCTGCAAATATAGAGCAATCTGACAATGAGTTTGGACATAGTTCAGAAGACGAGGGCAGGAACGACGCAGTGGCTTGCAAAAGAGAGAAAATCTCAAGCTCAAATAGAAAGTCTCAGAATAAAGAACCAAGTCCAGATGTGAAACAAGGTTGTTTTGCATCTGTCAGTGCTGAAAACATCAAACTTCTCTACTTGAAGAGGAGTTTAGTGGAAGAACTGGCAAAGCAACCTGATATATTTGATGCTAAAGTAATAGGAAGTTTTGTGAGAACCAAATCTGATCCTTATGACTATTTGCAGAAAAATCCTTATCAGCTTCTGAAAGTGACAGGTATTCTATCACTGATTGCTACAAATTTTGAATTGTTTTAACCATCTTCTTTTATGAAGATGATAGTAATTGATTAAAGTAGTTTGATACCATCAACAACATTGTCTTTGATGTAAGCATTGATTCAAATTACGTAAGTATTGGTCTTGAATACTTCCTTCTCATACCGTTGCATTTATCTCTTGGTTGAATTCTAATATTTGGTGTCATTCCAAGATTCCTCATTATCCATTTTGAATAGAACAACCGTGACAATGGCTGATATGAATAACACCAACGAATCCAAGTGTATAAAAGTGTCAAACTGAAGTTCTAACAAATCCTTTCACCTTAGTTTTTTCTTGTCTGGACGTCCATATTTATACTATTTTTCATATATAAAATCTTGCAACTCACCACTGCATTAGATGATAGCTGCTGACTGTATAATTATCTTGAATCTTGGACAATTGCAGGCATAAAGAGAACTTTAAGAGATGGGGATGCTAATACAGATATTCTTCTACAATTCTCCAATATGCCGAAAGACATCCCCATTTCCAAGCTATCAGATGATAATTTTTCTGAGGTAACAGTATTGTTTTGCATTTGAAAGGTTATGCTAATCTTTTAAGCTATAACAAAAAGAAGATACAAAAGCAACATAGTTATATTTAAATTATAAAACTACATTTATGGTCACTTCACATAAAATGCCATTTATGTTAGTTAAGTTTTAGTATGGCTGCATTGACAGAAGTTTTAAACTAAGGATTAAGTGTTAAATATGTGTTTAGCTGTTGAGATTTGAGTGATGTAAAGTACCCTCTCCAATGTCATTTTTGTCGATTAACATTTTGAAGGGTAGTGTTCTTTACATTTTTCAAGGTGATATTTCATTGTAGACCTTGTCTACTTTGTGGAGTCTTTCCCCCAATTATTTATTGGAAAGTTTTCACTACACTTGCAAAGTTGAGTTTTTCCATTATTATTAATTTTGAGTTTTTCTCTTACCTATTTAATGATCAGAAGTTGATCCATGTTTAGTACAGAACATAGTTTTGCATCTTGTTGCAAAGGCTATACACTGATTTGTGTAGTTTTACTTTTCAGGAAGAATGTGAGGATCTTCGACAAAGGGTGAAAGATGGTCGACTTCAGAGGCCTACTGTAGTAAGTTTTTGTGGTTTAGCAACTTGGTGTCTTTATGTCTAAACTAGACATCTTGAGAACTTTTCTGAACTGCATTTACCAGTATCAGTTATTTGCCAGTGACGGTCAAAATCATGGAACATGTGGATCTATTAGGCTGATATGAATTTTCTTTCTGCAAAATGGTGGATATTAAATATCTGTATATTTAAATGGAAAATAGTTAACATTCATATGGTTAAACATAAAAGATTTGTACTGACATTGTCTAGAATGCCCCAACTGAAGGTGGAGTTCAATGAGAAAGCCAGAAGTCTCCATGAGGTTATTACAAAACATGTATGCCCCTTAATCATCTAAAATATTAGATCTCTGTATCTTATTTATTTTAATGACGTGCCTCTTTGTGTGTGTGCGCTCATGTGAATCTCCTGACTTCACGTTTCTTCTTTTTCATCATCTGCAATACTTAAGTGGATTGTGAAAGAGTTGGCTCTGTTGCAAAACCTTGTTGATCAAGCAAACGAGAAGGGATGGAGAAGAGAATATCCTTCCTTGTTTAGTTTTATACAATTTGGATTTAGTAAGCTTTGCTGAGAGCATTTGAATAGGTAAATATTTCATGTGTTAACAGTGCATGCTTGTACATCACCAAAAATGGTTATAGCATTTTTCCTAGCAACTTAAACTTTTTATGATTGTTACCTTAACCTTCGTTTTTTAGCACACTTTTTGTATATATGGAAAAAATGATGCTTCTTCGCACGCCATCAGAACAATCACGGTTGTTGGAACAAATTCCAAAAGTAATTGCAGATGAACCGGAGGTTGAACCTGCTGACAAGGACTTGTCCAGGAGGGAAGAACAAAAAATTATTACATCATCGGAGTCCGGCCTCAGAGGTTGTTCAAAGTCTTCTTGCAAAAGTTCAGAAGGCAATCGGATTTATTCCTTCCCGGATGACACAGCAGATTTTGCAGGTATGCAATGCATCTACTTGTGCTTGTTCCTATTCATGCATCTAACGATACAAATGCTTTTTTCTTTTTCTTTACTTTTCCATTGATTTCCTAAAATGAAATATTAAGTAATCTCCTGGGTTTATTTATGTGTCTGAATGTTGCTCGGTCTGTGATTGTACAATATACAAATTTATTAGTAGAGATTAGAGAATTTACCTGACTTCAGTATTACTTCTCAGTTCCAGGACAAAACCAGCAACCAAAACAACCTGAACCTGAGGAACTGATGCCTGATGGAGTTTGTCATGAAAATGGAATTGATGGTGTGCATCATGCAGAGAGTCATGAATCTGATGTAGAAGGAAATAAAAACCATCCTAAAGCATCTAATCCTGTACTACTTTCACTGCCATCGCTTACTTCTTCACAAGGTCAATCTAACACCACCCTTCTGGAAGAGCAACATTTCCTTGGCAATACCATTTCTGAAGACAAGCAAGATAAAACAGTGAACATCGAACATGAAAAGGTGAAGAACAACCACAGTGCAACGTCAGTGGAAATAATCGAGTTAAGTGATGATGAGGAGAAAGGTAAGAGTATTCCAGCGTTCAGACAAACACCAGATAACCTGAGTTCTCCTATATGGTACTGCGTGAGTCCATATGGAATCAAAAAGGGGCCTTGTTCAATGTCAGTGCTTAAAGAATGGAGTGACACTTGTCCCCGTGACATGAAATATAAGGTTTGGAAAAGTGGCCAAAAGCCAGAAGAGGCGATTTTTCTGACAGATGCTATTCGGCAGATTTTCATTGGAAAATAATAGCCATTTGGAGTTTCCTACGCAGAAGACCTGAAGCCAAGAGAACTCATTTGCTTTCGGCATACAAGTTGGTTCTACAGAGCATGCCAAAAAGATGCTTGCCTAACTAATCCTAGTCAAGTATCTTTTGATTGTTTAAGAATGGGTTCTTGTGAGCCAAATACTATAACGACAGAAAAAGGAAAGAAAAAAGGTTTTATCACTAGCTCAGGGTAGTGACAAGGGTAGAAACAGGTCTGTAACCTTTTTAACTTGATAGAAATGCATATAATAAGAGTTTTTACTCCACAGGAAAGTATATGATCATATGGATCCAATATCATAAGGACAACAAGAATAAAAGAACATTAACAGCTTGATTGTTGAAATAGTAGTGGTTTTTATGAAAAAAAAAACAAAAAATCCCTAGATTCCTCTTTCCTTTTTTCTTATTCTTTGTATAGCCTAATAGTTGCAAATTCAAATCTTAAACAAAATAATGATAAATTGTAAGTAGGTTTGCATTTAAACTCAAACTCCTTTCCTTGTACTCTGATTAGTCCTGTACCTTAAATCCTTCTGTGTGTTTGTTCTCTTAAAAAATTAGCCCCTACAAAATTTATTCTGGCAGCGTAGTACCAAGTACCAACAATGATATACATTTGACTTCATAAAACACTTTGCTTTTATTGTCATGCCTGGTTTAGTTGTGCTATGACTTTTCAGAAGGATTTTAGCAGTTCTAATTAAAAACTAGCATATATCTCTACGAAGGGGCACCGTCTGATCATCTTCTGATTCGACAGACATCAACAACAACATCAAAAATTTAAATTTTCGAAACCATATACACACCAAATGATCAATGAATAGCTTAAACAAGATTTCCAGCTAACATACCACTTAAATACAACCAAATAAACTCTAAATCTAAAGTTTTCGATCCCATATAATTCATATCATTAAATCAAAGTTTCAAATAAAAACTATAAATGTACACTTAAATCGAAAGCCACTCACAAATTTGAAGCTCAAATTCGATGTTTGTTGAAGTCTAATGAACCCTAGCTACAGGGTCGCGAGCTCTCTTCTTCTCCTCCTCTCTTCCTTCTTCCCTTCTCTTCTTTCTCTTTTTCTTCTTCTCTACCATACCTCCCTGCAGACAACCACTCCTCTCAAATTCTCCACTTTAGTCCTCATTCTTTCTTTTCTTTACTTCTTCATCCATTCTCTTTTCCTTCTTTCAATTTCACCCTTTATCTCTTTTCAATTTCATCCAATTAAATTCTATTACTTAGATGTTATTATACCATTACTCACAAAAATAATAAAAATTAACTTCTAACAACACCAATCTAATATAAGAAAATCAACTTCCTAATTTTCACTTAATTACATATAAATATCCTTTAAGGACACGGATGTTACTATATATATATATATATATTAATGTGTACATGTGTGTATTGTAACATCTGTTTTTCATATGATGCAATATGATAATAAAAGTTCTTGTATTAAAGATAAAAAAAAAAAATTATTCACTTCAAATTAAATGATTTTAATATATTTTAGTATTGCAAGTTTCATTTAGGCACAGTACTAATCATAAAAATTAAATTTATATTAGTATAGTAAACCTTAATTGGTGGCCGTCGATTACATAAATTACATCGATACGGTGCTAATTAAGAAATTGAGTTATGATAAATTATTATTAATGCAGAACATATTACATAAGACATATTAGAACAATAATAATTAGTAAAATTGACTCCATATCAATATGATAAACCCACATATTTTATATTTGAGTAGTGCTAATTCTAAATCAATATGTGTTAAATTTATTTTTGTGTTAAAAATAAAAATTGGTTTAGTTGCTATAATTATTATTGCAATAAAAACACAATAATTTAAATAATATACCCTAATTTAATAAAAATAAATGGATTTAAAATTATATAATAAGTTTATAGACCAAATAGAACTTTTAGTTTTTTCAAATTGATTTGTTTAATAGTAAATAGAATGGTAGAAATGTAATAGTTTTTTTTTTTTTTTTTTTTGACCAATAGAAATGTAATAGTTTAATAGAGTAGAACCTAAGGTATATTATAGTAATTATTGAAAACATGAATATGTACAATTATAATAGATCAAATCTCAAGTATGTTATAGTAATTAACCCTAATATTTCTTAGGATTTTCAACACTTAATTATTACAAGAAAAAATTGAAAAACTAAACTATCAGATTTTAAAAAAATCAAAAACCAAAAATGGTCATTATTCATAAAGGATACTGTTTTTAAGTATGAAAGAAATAAATAATTATAAATAAACAATTTGGTGAAATTATGAAATTTAATTATTATTCATATCAAGTGGTCCTTAGTCAAAGACAACGATCTTAACAAGCTTTTCACTTACTCTGTTAAGTATGTCTCTTTATGTACTGTACTTCTTGCAGTAAAATTATTAATAGAACTTTATAGTAGCTTTTATTTCTATCCTAAAAAGTGCTAGACAATGACCAATCGGAAGATCAGACAAAAAAAAATATAATATAATACTACAAGTATATCATCAAATCAACCAATTTAATTAATATTCAATATATATAACTATATAAGGTGGTCCATAGTCTTGAAGAAAAGGCCTTTTGTTTGTTTACTTATTGTAGTTTTCAACAAATTTCTTTACTGTACTATAAAACAACATCCTAAATTTAATTTTATTCGAGTAGATATGAGTATTTTACTTAGTTTTATGTTGTTTATTTATTTTAATTAGGAGACTAATTGTTTTATGTTTTTGATAAACTGGCTATTTTATAAAATTAGGAAGTCAAAAAATTATTCTAAAAGAAAAAAAAAATCATGTTTCTAAAGTTTTGGTGTGGTTAACTTTTGATTTGCAACCACATATTCACCCAGTATCCCTCATTAAATTATACATCAACCAAACAAACTCTTCCATTGCTATTATATAAATAATATTTCTCTTTATATAAATAAAATTATATTAGTGCTATAAATATTTACAGGGACTGCTACCGATTTCCTAAAACTAAACAAATATTTAAAGGGATTGTTACCGATCTCCTGCCAATAAATAAGGCTTTCTGCACATACAGCTTACACTTTTATTAATTTAACACTTAAACTTGCATAAGAAGAATTATATGGAAAAATAACAAGAAAATATGTTAATAAATAATTACATTTTTCAATTAAAAACTCTAAAACTAAAACAAAACACATTTCTTTTCTGTTAACTTTCTTTAGTATCTAAATTTTATCTAAACTCCTGTAGTTGATCTCCACCTCCTCCTCAATATCTTCCCTATAACTAAAATTCTGAAACCAACTAAAAATTATAACTTGAATCAAGAGAAGATTCTTTATTATTGGTATTGTTATTAGTATTGTGTTTTGCTCAAATTTCCCTTGAGAGAAATTCTCTGTTTCTTTGCAATTTTTTAACATTAATTCTCTAAAATTTTTCTTTGAAGAGAGCATTCTTGTTGCTGAAGTCAAAGAAGAATCGTAATACTTTATTACTCATTGTCTTAAATGTGAAGCTATACAAGACTCTTAATTTAATTTGATAATGTAGAAGGTTTTGACTATTGATATCTCATATTTTTCAAAAA
>CATIWO010085207.1:0-13277 GCA_949673435.1 Macaranga tanarius | reverse complement strand
TCTTGGATTGAGAAAATAGAGTAGTGGGAGAGGCAGACAGAGAGTTAGGAGAAGGGATGGCCGAGGCAGGCAATGGAGAGTTCAAGGTAACAGTGAGGGCTAAGGAAAGGAGATTGGTGAAGATAATGGGTTTTGGAGCATCAAATTTTGTAAAATTGGGTTCAACAAGAAAAGCCTTGTGGCCTGTGCTTTTTGAGATTGAAGGATTGAGAGGAAGAAGAACACGACCAATCAAAGTCATGTTTAAAAGTTCGTTATCTTAGCTCATCATGAAGTTTCAGCTATTGAAAAGGATATTGCTTTCATTCTATTTATCTAATGAAAGATGTGGAGTTTGTGGGGGATACGTCTCCATGCTCTGTTTGTGATTTTTTGGAGGCAGTGAAAAAGCGGCGATGGAGGCAGAGGCAGAGGAAGGAGAAGAAGCGGCAACGGAGCAGAGGAAGAAGAAGAGGCAAAGGCCACGTAGCTAGGGTTTTTAATTGAAATTTTTTTTTGCCATGTCATTGTACATGTAGTGAGCCAAATCAGCATTCCGGTAGTAATTTCGCCGGAATATGATGATAGGGGTTTTACTGTTACTGGAATAAAAATTTAGGGATTTTCTGGTTATAAAATGAATTTTTAGGACGACAATGGGATATGGGTATAACCTTAGGGACGGTAAGTGTAAAAAACCCCATTTTTTTATATTTCTGACTTCATTGCAAATAATTTAATTTCACTTTTAAAAAAAATTCTTTGATATGTTAATTTATTAATTAATTTAAATTTTTATTTTTATGATACTAAAGTTAATTTATAAAAAAATGTTAAGTAATTTGTTTTAAATTAAAATAAAAATAAATATTTTAAAGCAAAATAAATTAAAAATTATAAAAAAATGAATTAATAAAATGCTCAATCATATAAAATATTACTGAGGCTCTTGCCAGCTAATATTTTTTTATTTAAAAGGAAGTGTTAGTTAGATTTTAGTTTTGTATGTTAAAAGATTAGTGATAACAACTACAATAAAATAATAACAACTATTCATGTTGCTTTTTATGTAAAAAAATAAAAAATTTTATTTAAAGAATGTTGAGAAAATAAAAAAAATAGATCACCTAATCATATATATATATATATATATATATATATATGATTAAGCGATCTATTTTTTTTTTCTCAACATTCTTTATCCCCTAACTTCTCGGTGTTCTTTCTCTTTTTGAGTTTCTTGAACATCTTAGAATGAATTCAACACATGAGATTATAGCAATCGATGTAAGATAGTGTTAGCTCTAAAAGCTAGAGATGACACATTTTTACAATTGGGAAGTAGTTTGATTGTTTTTCACATTAGGCCTCTTTTTTGGTCTTCAATCCTTCAAAAATCTATCAAGTCCTACACTTTATTTTTCAAAGTATTATATTTAGCAGTGGTATGCCCTAATATTCGATTGGAAAATGACAAAATGGGTTGATGTTGATGTATGAGAGCAAAGGATTGTGTAAAGGTCAAGGCTTTAGTGGTCTCAAAATGTTTTTATATTAGAGCCCTTCAAACACTTTAGAAAGTAGGATGTCAAAACTTGAGAATCTTTCTTCATGCAAAAGGGAGGTCAACTGCGTTTAGAGCATAATAATTTGTACCAATAGCATTGACTTTAGCTATTTTGGGAGCATAACCAAATGTACTCTAATTACTAGATCACTGGGGCCTTCGATACTCTTAAACACCATCTCTATTTATTTATCCTTTAGTGGTTTGTCTCTTATCTTGGCAGGCCTGCCATGCTATTTGCCACACACTCAAAAAATGTCTCTCCCTATTTCTGCTTAGTAGCTTCTAGGTCACACTTAATGACATCCAACTGAGTATTATACTCATAATGTTTCATAATTTTTAAAATAATAAAAGCTAGTTGCTCTTAATCTTGTCTTCCAAATTGAAGAAACATACTCTTGGGCCCTTATCTAGTTAAGTAAAGAAGAAGTAGATAATATATGACTCAGTAAGTTTGGTGAAGCCATTAAAGGGATATAGTACCTTAAGTGTACATTAGGATCATCGACACTATCTTATTTGGCAAAGTTAGGGAGCTTAAAATCATTAGGAAGTAGCTCATCTTTAAAAAGTGACAAATATGTGAAACCTCTAACCTAGGTAACCGACATATCCTTTATCATGAATTTTAATTGAGATATATTATTGGCTAGATTCTTGACTTCCTTTAATGATTTAGACTTAATTATATTGGTTAGTCTAATAAGAGGCTATATAGGTCTCTCCCTCAATGATTGGTTGTATTTATCATCCTCATATACTTTAGCTGGAGTATACATGACCCATTTGCCCTTATCTAGGTTAGGATTAATAAAATTGGATGCCTTTTCTTTATTTTGCATTGCCTATAAAATTTTTATTGTCTCACATATTTATAAATAGGTCCATCATTTTCTTAATTTAAGCACAAAGTATTTTAAATATGGTACCATTAGTCAACATCTTTTGAAAGTTGTCCTTAAGCAACTCTTCAATTCCTTGCATCTGATTCCTAGTTTGGTTGCCCATTTCAAATTTCCAAATATAAACGGCTCTTCTTACTAATCTCCTATTGAATTCGCTTCTCTTCTAACTCTTTCAAAAAGGTTTATGCATAGCTATGATTGCATAACTATAGAGTCAATACAAATAACATGAAGTGTGTGCATGCTTGCTAAAGAATAGGGTCAGCATGTTGTATGGTGTATCTATATGTTTGTATGTGTACAAAAGAGATCTACATAAAAAAATAAAAAAATGGATTACATTTTTCTTATAAAACAAATAAATCAAACACAAATTATGCCTCCGCCCAACCTTATTACTCTATACTATATCACTATTTCTATTCTTAAGTGAACTTTGATCCATAATAAATAAGGGATAATGGACCTGCACTTAGACTTGGGTAGTATGAATTTTTCCTATACATCACAAGTGATGACTTGATATTAAATTTTGCATATTCATTATAAAAGTGTATATTAAAAATATAGGCAATGTATTATCAAGTCATGCATAATTTTTGCATTCCTTGTGCACCCAACTACAAAAGGTTCGTAAGCATCATGATGGATACTTGATGTACACATTCCATATAAATAGTCCATGCAAAAAATGTGGTGGTGCTAAGTCATACACAAGTTTTGGATACTTTACACACATAACTACCAAAGTACATAAAAGTTATAGTGGATAGCTACTGATAGTATGCAAAATAGTATAGTAATTTAGGATCATTTTATTGACTTTTTTTATTAATTTGCATTTACATTATGTTTAATTGTATGTTATTCTTATTAGTTTTGTGTTTTTGGTATGCTTTTATGTTGTTTATATATTTTGTAGGTTCTTTTGGACTAATCTCAAGCTTGAACTTGCTTTGGAGTGCAATGGAATGAAGTTTGGTGTTCAAAAATTCAAATGAAGCATTTCAGGAGGCGTGTTGACTCGTCCACCAGTGCTAGTGCTGACTCAAGTTATGAGAAGAAGGCTTGTGTCGAGTCGGCATAGAGGGAAGGCGTGCCAACTCACAACCGACTTGGCACAGTGTACCGAGTAGTTTTAACACCCATTCTTCGCACCTTTTTCCAAAAGTGTACGAGTTTGGATGTTTAGGAGGCCTATAAATACATGTATTGGCTACATTTTAGATACAATTATATATCAGAAAACATTTAGTTTATTTATTATAAGTTTTAGTTTTGTTTAGTTAGTATTATTAATGCAATTCAATCTATCAATAGAAGATCATTCAAGCAAGTCAAGGATTCACCAAGAAGGCTATCTACATTCAAGTTCTATCTTTCTCTATATTAGTACTTGATATTATTTATACCTTTTTGTTGTTTAATTGTGTTTATCATGTACCTTGTCTAATCCATTATTTATTAGAATTGCAAGAAAGAATGAATCAATAAATTACATCTTTTATTTTATATTATATGAATGATTTGAATATAACTGTGAGTTTAAATGTGTTGTGTATGATTGGCCACCATAAATAACTTGTTAATCAAAATTGTATGCAATAAGAGTTGGTGCATTTTGGTAGAAATACAATTGAATTCACTAAAGGTTATGAAATCACTTGGAGACAAGGATTTCTACTTAAAGAAAAAGTATAAACCTTGCATGGTAATTTTATGGATTTTATTTATCTCTACAATAATATGAGAATGCTTGTAGACTCTAAATGAAATTACCATTAATTGACAATGAGAGTTGCAATTAGGGACTTTAAGTTTAAGTGACAATAAGAATTGCATTTATGCCTTATACCATGTCTTATAATCATTTTATATTATTAACTATTTATTTCTTGTAATTCTTAATGATTTGTAGTTCTAATGAACCCTAATTAAACTTGATATTTAGAATAATTAATTTAGTTAGCATAATTAGTAATTAATTAGAATAGTTAGAGTAATTCAACAATCTTCTATTATAATATTTTTCCTATACATCTAAGTATCTATCCGGTTAATATAAAATTACTCCAAATTCCCTAGTGTTCGACACCCTACTTACTCTGTACTTAGTCTTAGAGACTAGCGTATTTATATTTGACCCACATCAAATTTTGGCGCCATTGCCGAGGAGTTTGTATAGAATTTTTATTAAATTAGGGTATAGAAAGATTGTTTTAGGCCTTTATTTTATTTTTGTTATTGTTATTTTTATAATAAATTGTTTTGTTGATTGTTTGATTTTGATTGTTTTCATGATGAGACTTAGTAAAAGTGCTAGTGATATTTTGCATTTTGATCCCGAAATTGAGTTAACTTTATGTGCCTTGCGTAGGAACAAAGGCAAAAAAGAGTGAATCAACAAAATTTGAACATCATGATAGAACTGGAGAGACGTACATTGGGCGACTTTGCTATACCCGATATCACGGGTAATTTTAGAGGAATTATGGCTCTATCTATAGCCAACAATAACTTTGAAATTAAACCAAGCATCATACAAATGGTCTAAAATAATCAATTTGGAGGTCTATAAGGAAAGGATCCATATGCTCATATATTAACTTTCCTCAATGTGTGTGTTACCTTCAAGATCAATGGAGTGACAGATGATGCAATAAGGCTTAAGCTTTTCCCATTTTTAGTCAAGAAAAAGGCATAACTTTGGCTTGCTAGTTTGCCTAGTGAATTAATCATTACTTGGGACCAATTGAAGCAAGCATTTCTTCATAAGTATTTTCCACCACAAAAGACTGCCAAGTTTCATAATAAGATTACTACTTTTAAGTAAAATGGTAGTGCGACCATCTATGCGGCTTAGGAGAGAATCAAGGAGCTTCAAAGGCAATGTCCACACCATGGCTTGTCCGATTAGATGATCCCTTAAATTTTCTACAATGGGTTGGTGGATGAGAATATAAATATTGTCAATGTAGCCTCTAGCGGGAAGTGGATGGATAAAACGGCTAAGGAAGCTGTTATTTTACTTGAAGAGCTTGCATCTCAAGGATACATGGGGGATGATCCAATAATGGCAAAAGTAAGAGGAGTTTTGGAGCTTAACACCATCAGCTTATTTAGTGCTAAGGTAGATGCTCTCACTAAGTCGGCAAGTAAATTTCAAGTTAATTTTATTGATAATTCTAGTGTTGCTTGTGAGCTTTGTGGAGGATTTCATTCATATTCTCAATGTAATATGAATTTTAATGCTAATGAGGATGTGAGTTTTATGCAAGGAGCTTTTAACTAAAAAGAGGGGCTGAATTCTAATACATATAACCCTCAATGGAGGAACTATCCCAGATTCTTTTAGTCAAACACATCCTCTCAATTAAACCCTCCTTTTAACCCAAATTTTTCCAAACCACAAAATCCACCTGGTTTTCCTTTGAAGCCAAATCATCCTTCTTTTAATCCACAACCACCACCAAAGTCTAACTTAGAAGGTCTTATGGAGAAATTCATAAACCAACAATCTACCACCGATAAACAACATGAAGACCAATTCAAGCAACTTAATGCAAGAATTGATTAACTTATTTCCCATAATAGAATCCTTGGAAATCAAATTATTCAACAAGCCTCTTCAACCCCTCAACCTTTAGGAAGACTACCTAGTCAACCTGAATTTCAGCCTAAAGAATCTTGTCAAGTCATAAACTTTATAAGTGGTAAGGAAGTTAGAGATTCTTCAACAAGTAAGAAGAAGATGGTGAATGAGGATGATGATGAGGGTATGGTGAATTCAAAGGTAGATGATGATGTGTAGGATAAAAAGGATGATAAGTGTGGTGTGGAAGAGAAGACTACTCAAAAAGTACCAAGCAAATAAGAAGAGCCCAAGGTTGACCTTAAAACTTTACCTTTCCCACAAAGGTTCATACGGTGTAATCTTGACAAGCAATTTGGTAAATTTCTTGATCATATGAAAGATATAACTATTACCATACCTTTTATGGATGCCATTCGAGATATGCTCTCTTGGGGTAAATTTTTAAAGGATATTATTAATCATAAGGGTAAAATGGAAGAGTATGGACTAGTTTCATTAGTTAAAGAGTCTAAGGCAATGTTCACAAGGACACCACCAAAAATCAAAGGTCCAAGTTCTTTTACTATTCCTTATAGAATTGGTGATATTGTATATAATAAAGCTTTATGTGATATAGGTGCTAGTGTGAGTCTAATGCCTTATTCCATTTATAAGAAAATAGAAGTAGGTGAATTAAAGCCTACTACTATGTGTCTTTCTATGGCAGATAAGTCTATTAAATATTTACTTGGTGTGCTTGAAAATGTACCCACCAGAGTGGGTAAGTTTATTATTTCTGCAGATTTTATAGTGATGGATATGGAAAAGGACTCTGAAATACCTATCTTATTGGGGAGTCCATTTTTGCTGACGAGTGGTCATTGATATGAAAAATGGCAAGGTTAAGGTGGAAGTGAATGATGAGACCATAGTTTTTTATGTTTATAAAATGATTAAGAAAACTCCACCTATTAAAGTTTGTGAAAGGATAAACTCACTTGATATAATTGATGATTGTGTGAAAGATGTTGTACATGAAAATATAGGTAAGGACCCTTTAGCGATTTCTAAGTCACAAGGGTTTGATGAGCAATGTTCTAACAAGAAGTTGTAGCTTGTGTAAGCGTTTTGGAATCATCTCCATATATTATTCCTTATAGGTATCAAAGATATGAGCCATTAAAGAAGGAGGATGATCCTAAACCTTCTTTACCAAGTGAAGCACCCAACTTGGAGCTTAAACCTTTGCCTTCCACTCTAAGGTATGCATTTCTTAATTCCAATTCTAATTTTTTTTTTTCGTCAATTCTTTACTACCTAATGATGAGGTGAATGCTTTATGTGATGTTTTGAATAATCATAAGGGAGTAATAAGATATTCAATTAATGATCTAAAAAGACTAAGCCCAACTATTTGTATGCACAGAATCCTTTTAGAAGATAATACTAAGCATACTATTGAAGCTCAAAAAAGGCTAAATCCTACTCTTAAGGAAGTGGTTAGAAAGGAAGTGATTAAGTTGCTTGACAATGGGATCATGTATTCCATTAGTGATAGTAAATGGGTAAGCCCTATTCAAGTTGTTCCTAAAAAGGGTGGCTTGACCATTGTGCAAAATGACTTAGTGCCTACTAGGACTATCACGGGTTAGCATATGTGTATTGACTATAGAAAGTTAAACAAAGCAACTAGGAAAGATCATTTTCCATTGCCTTTTATTGATCAAGTTATAGAAAGATTAGCAAATTTTTCATATTTTTGTTATCTTTATGGGCTTAGTGGTTTTTATCAAATTCCTATTCATCTTGAATACTATGCTAAGACTACTTTTACTTATCTATATAGTACTTTTGCTTGTAGGTGTATGCCTTTCGCCTTATGCAATGCTCCCGCTACTTTCTAGAGATGCATGTTTTCAATATTTAGTGACTTAATAGATGACTGTGGTGAGGTATTCATGGATGACTTTAGTGTTTATGGATCCAACTTTGAAAATTGTCTAGAAAATATTTTTAAAGTTCTTGATAGGTGCAAGAAACATGGATTAGTGCTTAATTAGGAGAAGTGCCACTTTATGGCACAAGAAGGGATTGTTTTTGACCATGTAGTTTCACAAAGAGGCATTGAGGTTGATAGAGCAAAAATAAAAGTCATTGCTAATTTGTCATCTCCAAAGTGTGTTAAAGATATAAAGAGCTTTCTTGGACATGCGGGTTTCTATAGAACATTTATCCAAGATTTTTCTAAGATAGCAAAGCCATTATGCAAGCTACTTACTAAGGAGTCTGTTTTTGAATTTGATGATGCATGTATGGATGCATTTGTGACTTTAAAGAAGGCTCTTACATCGGCACTGGTTTTGCAACCACCTAATTGGGAGCAACCATTTGAGATTATGTGTGATGCAAGTAACTTTGCGATTGGGGCTGTTTTAGGGCAAAGAAAAGAAGGCAAGTATTACGTGATTTATTATGCTAGTAAACTACTTGATGATGCTCAGATTAATTATACTACCATGGAGAAAGATTTGCTTGCTATTTTTTATGCTTTTAACAAGTTTAGAGCATATCTTATAGGGCAAAAGTTAATTGTGTATTCCAACCATGCTGCCCTCAAGTATCTTCTAAGCAAGAAAGATACAAAACCAAGGCTCTTAAGGTAGATTCTAATGCTTTAAGAGTTTGATTAGGAAGTAAAGGATAAGAAAGGAAGTGAGAACCTTATTGCGGACCACTTATCAAGACTAGATCAAGAGGGATTGAATGAGAGTGATGATGGTGTGCCAATCAACGAATCATTTTATGGTGAACATCTTCTTACCTGGGAATTTAAAGACCTTCCTTGGTTTATGGATTTTTCAAACTATATTGTGAGTGGTATTCCTCTTTATGGCCTTGATTATAGGCAAAAGAAGAAATTTTTGCATGATAGTAAGTTCTACTATTAGGAGGAACCTTTGCTTTATAAGAGATGTGGAGACGGTTTGATACGAAGGTGTATTCCTCAAGATGAAGTTCAAGATGTTTTGAGACATTGTCATTCTTTAGATATCGGCGGACACTTTGGTGCATCAAAGACAGCCTCTAGAATACTACAATCTGGTTTTTGGTGGCCTACTTTATTTAAAGATTCTAGAGATTTTGTGCTTAAATGTGATAGATGCCAAAGAATGGGTAATTTGTCTAGAAAACATGAGATGCCTTTGAAAGGAATTCTTGAAGTACATATTTTTAATGTTTGGGGCATTGAATTCATGGGTCCCTTTCCTAGTTATTTGGGCTATAAGTATATATTAGTCATGGTTGATTATGTCTCAAAGTAGGTTGAAGCAATAGCTACTATTACTAATGATGCTAAGGTTGTCAAAAAGATGCTTAAGAAAATTATTTTTCTAAGGTTTGGTACCCCTAGAGCGTTAATTAGTGATGGTGGTTCACACTTTTATAATTATATAATTGAGACTCTTTTGAAGAAGTATGGGGTAACACACAAGGTGGCCACTCTATATCACCCACAAACAAATGGGCAAGTTGAGGTGAGTAATAGAGAGATTAAATGGATTTTAGAGAAAACAGTTTCTTCATCAAGGAAGGATTGGGCTTTAAAGTTAGATGATGCCTTGTGGGCGTATAGGAAAATTTTTAAAACACCCATAGGCCTTACTCATTACTAGTTGATTTATGGGAAGTCTTGTCACTTACCCGTAGAACTTGAGCATAAGGCCTATTGGGCAACAAGGGCTTTGAACTTTGATTTAAAGAAAGCGGGAATGAAAAGGTTACTTCAACTCAATAAATTGGAGGAGCTACAAATGAATGCTTATGAGAATGCTAAGTTGTATAAAGATCATACTAAATTGTGGCATAATAAGCATATATCTAAAAAGAAGTTTCATAAGGGTGACCTTATTCTACTTTATAACTCTAGATTGAAGTTGTTTCCCAGAAAGTTAAAGTCAAGATGGTCGAGTCCATTCAAAGTTGTCAAAGTTCATCCTTATGGAGCAATTGATATTGCTAATGATAAGGGAGAAAGCTTCAAGGTGAATGGTCATCGTCTCAAGCCTTATTTGATTGATTAGGTAATTAATCAACGGGAATTAATCTCTCTTTCTACACCATGAGTTTAAAAAGGTATGGTCAAGCTATAGACCATTAAATTTAGCAAGGTATTTATTTTATGTTTTTAATTATTTCTTGTTTATTTATTTTCTTTTATTTGTTTATTTCTTTTAAGTATACATATACACATTATTTTTCTTTTAGTTAATATTAGTTTTAATTTTAAGAGTACTTTATAATATATATATATATATATTTATTTTTTTTAAAAAAAATTATTTTTGCCTTGGCTCTGTGCCGAGTTAGCACTGCGTGCCGACTCGTAACAGAGCCGGATGGTACCGAGTCGGCATATATGTGCCGCCTTGCCCATCATCAAGGCCTTTCACGCGAGCTCTGTGTAGAGTTGTCACTACATGCCCACTCGTAACAAAGGCTCGTCGTGCCGACTCGTGCCCTTCACACACACACTTTAATTTTCTTGTCTTTATTCTATGCAATTTTTTATTGTTTCATTCAATTATTTCCTATTTTATTCTATTACTTTTCTCTATTTATTTTTGTCTTTTTGCATATAATAACTACTCCTATTTTAAATCCAATTTTGAAAAGACATGTCCTTTCCGCATAAGGACACAACTTTTCATCTATGTTATAACCTTTTTTCTTTCCCTATTTATGACACCATTGACTATTATTTTTATATTCTAAACTTTTCTCTTTTTCATCCTTTCTTCTTCTATTTAAACATCCAAAAACGTTTTTCAATTCACTTCTTCTCTTCACTTTTGTTTTTTTCATTTTCTCTACATATCTCTTTTCTTTTTCATCTATTTTTTTTCCAAGTTTTTCTTCTTCTTCTCCAACTCTCCCTTTCTCTTTATTTCCTCCATAGCTAACCACTCTCTCCCCCTTTTTTTCTTTTCTTTTTCACTTTGTTTTTTATAATTGCAATGGGAAGAACCAAAGGATCTTCATCCTTAAGGCCAAGGAGGGATGATCAAGATGAGGAGGAGCCTCAAGAAGAGAATTTGCAACTCACCTATCAAGCTAAGTTTCCTATCCTCTCTTATATTGGAGGTGATAGGTTTACTAAAAATAAATTTAAAGAAATTATTGATTGCAAATACATTCCTACCTCTTTACTTTAAGATATTGGCATGTATGATTCATTTACTCAATTTCTAACTAATTGTGGTCTTAAGAAATTTGTTTCTATGTATGAACACACATTTACTGACTTGATTACAGAATTCTATATATCCTTAGAGGTTAATGCTAATGATTCATATATCCTTGAGTTTAGGATGTTAGGAAAACCCCACCAACTTACCTGTTCCTTCTTTCAACGTATGGTTGGGTTTTAAATGAGATGGAATGTGCAATATGCCTAAATCTTTTGATGTTGATGAATATTAGATATTCTTGCCCGATTTGCCACCTCCTTTTGAACCAAAGAAAGGCAAAGTTATATTTATTAAAAGATTTGCAATTTTGGTTGTTGCATAAGGTGCTTTGTTGTGTTGTATTTCATAAGTCCAAATTCAATCGAGTATCGACTCAAGAAATGTTTTTGATGTGGTGCATTCATAATAGAAAACAAGTTTGTTGGACTTATTGGATATTTAATCAACTCTTGACTTGTGCTAATTATAAAGACGTTCCTTTGACATATGGTCATGTTATTACTACCATTGCCAAATCTTTTAATGTTAATTTTGATGCACTTGACCATATTGCACCATGTTCTTACTTCACTAAACAAAAATTTGTTAGAGGTGAAGTTGTAGATGCTTCTTTTCATTTTATTCCTGCACACACAAGGTCTTATTGGAAGGATATTCCCCATTCATATTTTGTAGGTGATCAAGATAATGAGGAGCATGCTCAAGTAGCACATATTGGAGAGGATGTTCATGAGGAAGAGCATAATGTCAGAGATGGTGAAACTCAAGATGATATACCGATTCCCTCTTATCCTATGCAAGGGGTGCAAGTGGCTCTTCTAGTTATGAGATGACTATTTGGGAGCAAGTCTTAGCCAATCAAAGAGCAATGCAATAACAATTGAGTGGAATGGATGCTTTCGATCATCAATTATCTTGCTGCCAATGCCAGATGGAGTACAAGATGCAATAATACTTTGCACGTTCCGGTCATACCATTGAGTCTCCACCACCCTCCCCTTCGGAGGATTCAGGGAGCTTTTCCTTTTGCCTACTTTTTCTTTTAAGTTTCACATTTGGGACAATGTGTATTTTAAGTATGGGGGAAGGGATGTTTAGTAGTGAATGGGTAGTTAGTAGTAGTTATTATACATGTTAGTGTTATGTTTTATTTTGTTTATGTTTAGGTTGTTTATGCATGATTGCCATGTTTATTTTGCATATTTACTTTATCTTCTCCATAACAATAAGTATGCCTTTTTTCTAAGTTCATTTTAATTTTGATTGAAGTTTTACTTTGATGTCATGTTAATATTTAATCTTTTTTGCTTAATTGATAGAATTTTAAAAGTTTCATATAGTATAGTCTTTAAGTTTTTCTTACTATCTCTTTTTATTATTTTCAAAATTTAGAGAATTTTTAGTCCACTTTCTAACTATTCTTAAGGCTAAGATGCTAAGGATTTAAGCTTAAGTTTCTTAGGACTTAGGTAGTTTTAGGGAAACTATAGCCATAATACAAAAGATTAGCATTTTAATAATGGATAAGGACACAAAAAAAAAAGTAAAAATTTGCAAATAAATAAAAATAAAAAATAAGAGAAAATTTATGCTTATTATGTGATGTATCTTGAGTAATTTGTGTGCAAATGAGTTTGCTCCTTAATTACATTCATTCGGAAAGAGTACATGACATTGAAAGTATAAGAAAAAAATTTTATGGGATGGAGCATAAAATGCACCTACTAATTTTTTAAAAAAAAAAGAGAAAAGAAAAACAATATGTCTAAAAATACTATGAGAAATGTTAGTCTATGTGTGTGCTTGATTTTTATCCCAAAAGGCTACTTGTGATTTTAAAAATCTTAAGTTTAAAGAATGAATATTTTGGCTAGATAGCTTGGTTAGCACTTTGACTTTGTATTCTTGATTTTGTTATTAATAGGTTGAGATAATGTGTTAAACTTGTTGCCTATGCTATGAGACTTGTTTCCTTTATCATTGTTGAGCATTGAAAGTTA
>CATIWO010085178.1:0-28282 GCA_949673435.1 Macaranga tanarius | reverse complement strand
AATTATTAACTCCAATTTTTTTTATTATATTAGTGTTTTTGACTTAATTAAAATTATTTTAAAAATTATTATAATATTTTAAAATATTTAAATATAATAAAAAAAGTAAAAAAATAATAAAAATTTAAATCCGGTTCAGAACTGGAACCGGCCGGTTCCGGTCCGGTTCTATAAACCAATTTGGATAAAAAAAAATTAAAAGGGCCAATGTAAAATTTGGGCAAAATGTTGGGGACCAATTTAAAAATTGGATATCCATTTTGAAATTTAATCAAAATTTAGTAACTGAAAAGAAACAAATTGAAATTGGGTATCATTTTTGAAATTTAATGAAAGTTCAGTGATCTGCGAGGTTTAATACCCGATATTTATATATCGATTAAGCCTAAAATTCATTTTCAGAAGGTAACGAATCTACAAAAACAGCTGCAATTAGTTTTAAAAAAGAATTACTCGAGCAATATATGTTCAAAATTAGGCAGTTGAGCAATAAAAAAAAAGTGATATCACATGTAATTAAAATTCAACAAGACGAGATATAAAATGTAGCAAAGAATATTTTCATAATTTAATTAATACTCTTTATTATTGTTGCTGCTGCTACGGTATTATGGAAAGAAGAGGCTAGTACTCGACCAGAAACTTAATAAATACCAGAAAAAAAAATTTACGAGTGCTTACCCACTTGCATAGCCTAATATATATATATATATACACACACACATATGCATGATACCTTCTAGTATCCATAGCTACAAGAGCACCAGTTATCTTAGAGTCAAGTTAGGTGAAACTTATAAGGGGACAAAACTGTCCATCACCTATTTTCTCTATTCATAAGATTCAAATTCAAGACCCTACTTAAGGAAATTTAAACCCCTTGCCACTTGGACCAACAAACAAGCCTATATGTGCTCAAATTTATATGCTAAATTAAGGTTTAAACTAGTGATTATAGGACAGATCAAATTAATAATTAAAATAGTTTTAGCACGCGTGATGTTTGCACTTTATATATATAAGCTTGAGACAAGGTTTATAATTGATTATTGAAAATGTTACATGCGAAAAGAGAAGAGAATAATGAAGGTAGTTCTTGTTCTCATTTGCTATGGATGCTTCTATGCTTGTCCACATTGCTTTTGGGGCTGTGTGGATGTTATGTTCGCTTTTCATCTCTCTTCTTTCTTGTTAATTTGTTCTTTTCTACATTGCTTAATTCTAATTAACTGATACTTAAAATATGCATGCTTCATCAATTATTATTATTTTTTTATTCTTAACAAAAACATTTCCATTATCACATGCATGTGTGTGATCAAGGTTTTGGGAGGCCATGATTTTAAGTTTTTAAGTCCAATTTTATGTTATCTTTGGGTGAGTTTTATATTTTTTCTATCGGTCTAATTTCAAAACTCACCAAATTTAAAATATATTAACTTAATTATTTATTTTTATTAAATGGCACAAAGAGATTTTAGAAAGAATTATTACGATTAAAATATTACTTTCAGTTTCAAAGAGCTTTACTTGATTTGAATTTTGAAATAATAAAAAATAAGTAATTATTAAAAATAAGAGCATCAAATGCAAGAAAAAAAATATATGCTATAATAACATACAAATTACAGACTACAGAGATATAATTGCAACTGAAAGGAAATATCAATGAAAAGATTGGTCAAACTGAAAACTCATATCCAAGCTGCATACATATATAGTCGTCTCTTCTTGTCACAGCTGCATGAAATTTTCCTTTACAGATGCAAACAATGCCAATGGCCAGATGATGTTAATTGCACGCTAAATTTTGGGTTCATTATTACAATTAAAAAGCTTAATATTTTAACAGTTGAAATCGAGTACATGGTTCTTAACACTGGAGACTCCATTATGGTAATAAAAATTTACCATATTAAACACTTACATACATATAAATTGATTAGGAACTCATAATCTCCATGAGGCACAACTACATTTGCAGCGTGACATACATCTCTTGCAATCTGATAGTGTTAGCATTGCACCATCACAGTCACACTTCTTAATGCACTTAGACTTCGATGTGCCACTCCACAAGCACCGTGCCATGCACTGTAGAATTGGTGCACATGATGGGCAACCGTGCTTCATGTGATTAGTAATACAGTCTTTGCATGCACCGCCTTTCCATGAAGAGGGCGGGCACGCCAGTGCCGCAGGTGAAAGCATCAACCAGCTGCAGAAGATGATCATTACAACGGTGAAAGAAAAGAGCTGCTGCTTTCTTCCCATAATTTGCATGAAATCAAATTAAGAGAACTACAGCTGCTCCTCAAATAATGTTGGTTTATTTGTGCAATTGTGTAGGCTTATATTTATGAGTAAATATGTGACCCATTTAATTTGTTGTTGCTAGGAATCTTCAATTGTATTGAATAACTGCATTAATTATTATTGAAATCTTCAACTTCTTGGTTTGCTCAATTTTTCCTATGGGGAATGGTAGTCCATGCATTCTAAGAAAATTAAAAAGAAAATTCTTATTATATTAAATAGTCAGGTACTCAGATTTGTAATGTTTTTATGTGTATTATATTTTTATTAATTAGTTAAGTTTAAAATATTTCAAACAAAATACAAATTATGATCTAATTAATATTGTAATATTTCATTTATATGTGAAAAATTTATCTAATTTATTACTCTCTCTATTCCATTCTTATTATCGTTTAAGGTAGTGTTATAAAAATTAAGAATTTTATTTGATAGGCATAATTATAAGTGCAAATGACTATATTACCATCTTTTAAAAAAGCCAAAAGTTAGTACTCCAATCAAATTTTAAAATCAAGATATGGGTAAAGTTAGAAAGAAGAATTTATTTTTTTATTAGTAATCTAAATACGTCAATTGAAGTGGAACAAATTCTATTTTTTTAAACAACAATTGAAATGAAACGGATGGAGAATTAATTATTAGCTTTTAATTCAATTTTCGATATTTTTTCAATTTAGATAACGATTTTGAAATATTGTGAGTATATATTCATATGTAACTAATGTCGGATGAAAGTTCATAAACCACCTAATTGATACAAACGAGTAACATCTACAAGCGCCTCGAAATATTTCATAATAATAATAATAATAATAATAATAATAATAATAAAGAATGTGTTAAAATAATAGTAATCATTATTGATCTTATTTTTTTAAAAAATTATTATTTTATCACAACATTATGTGACAAATATATATATATATATATATATATATATATATATATATATATATATATATATATATATATATATTTCATAAAATGCTCATCAGATGCATACAATATTTCTCATTAGATACAGAAATGTAAGTCAATGAATCATGAGCAATTTTATTTCTCACATATATTGAAAAATATGCAAAATAAATTTTTTAATTTATTTTTTTAAATAATTACAATAGTGAGTATATTAATATATTAATAATAATAATAATAAATGATATCTATCTAATCCGAGGAACCATCACGGTTATCAATTGGTGAAGCCCGTTTGAACCTCAAAGAGGCCACAGGTGGATCCCAAGCAAAGTGAAAGTCTCATGTTCCAGACCTCGTTCCTGCCACACCACCCAACCCAAATTAAAAGCTTTGGAACTTTGTTTGAATTGATGGCTGCTTTGACTTCGGACTTCGGAGTGGGTGCAAAATTGAATATTTGAATATTTGCAAATAAATTGGATAATGTGAAACAGGTTCAACGCCATGCTATGGACAAGTTATCATCGGCACTCGCAGTATCATAAATTGCCAGCTCTACCCACAGCTTTTGTTGTGGAGAAGGAAAAAACCGGTATTCTATTAAGTAAATACACAACATAGGAGGACTATAAATAACCTGTACATCAAACTAATTAGGAAGAAAGTAATTACACTAATATTGGCTACAATCTTGGAGTATTACAAAGGAATAAAACTAACTTGGTAACTAGAATATTTGATTCCTATAAATATTGCTCTTCACCAACTCACGTCAATACTCCCCCTCAAGTTGGTACATAAATATCTTCAATGGCCAGTTTGTTAAGTGAGTTGTGAAATATTTTGCTAGAGACATCCTTTGTAAGAATATCTGCTAGCTGGTCTTCTGACTTCACAAAAGGAAACTGAATTACTTTGTCTTCAAGCTTCTGTTTGATGAAATGTCGATCTACTTCAACATGTTTAGTGCGATCATGTTGAACTGGATTATGCGCAATTGCTATTACTGCCTTATAATCACAAAATAGGTTCATTATATCATGAGATATACACCCAATTTCCTCCAATAACCTTTTTAACCAGAGTAATTCACACAATCCTTTAGCCATGCTTCTAAACTCGGCTTCTGCACTAAATAAAGCCACTACCTTTTGTTTTTTACTCCTCTAAGTGACCAGATTGCCTCCCACAAATATGAAATAGCCCGATGTAGATTTTCCGTCAGTAATATTCCCTGCCCAATATGCGTCCGTAAAGCCATCAATATGCAAATGTTGGTTTTTTTTGAACATCAGTCCTCAACCTGGAGAAGACTTCAAGTATTGTAGAATACGAACCACAACACTTATATGGTCTTCGCTAGGGCAATGCATGAATTGACTCACCAAGCTTACCGCATAAGCAATATCAGGTCGTGTGTGAGATAAATAGAATAGCTTTCCCACCAGGCGTTGATACTTTTCTTTATTGGTAGGGATTTGATTTGCACTCAAGCATTCCGGTTTCAGCTAACAAGTCGAGAACATACTTCCTTTGGGAAAGAAATATGCCTTGTTTTGATCGAGCTACTTCGATTCCCAAAAAATACTTTAATCCCCCAAGATTTTTCATCTCAAATTCAGTTTCTAAATGCTCTTGTAATCTAAAGATTTCTTCCTCGTCATTCCCTGTAATTATCATATCGTCAACATAGATTATTAGAGCTGTTACCTTCCTTTGTTGGTGCTTCAAGAAGAGAGTATGATTTGAATTGCTTTGTTTGAAACCATATTTTCTCATAGTAAGGCTAAATCATCTAAACCACGCTCTAGGGGACTGTTTAAATCCATATAATGCCTTCTGCAGCTTGCAAACTACTTTCTCTTGTGTTGAAGAAATAAAACTAGATGGAATGTCCATGTACACCTCCTCCTCAAAATCTCCATAGAGAAATACATTTTTGACGTTAAATTGATGTAGTGGCCAGTCTAAGTTTGCAGCAAGAGAGATTAATACCCTCACAGTATTTAATTTTGCCACAGGTGAGAAAGTTTTTTGATAATCTATACCATATGTCTGAGTATTTCCCTTTACAACGAGCCTTGCTTTAAATCTTTCAACCGTTCCATCTGCTTTGTGTTTAACAGAGAACACCCATCTAAATCCCATAGTTTTCTTTCCCTCAGGCAATGGCACAGGTACCCAAGTATCATTTTTTTATAATGCTTTCATCTCTTCCTCTATCGCTTGAATCCATTTGGGATTATTCATGGATTCACTCACTGTATTAGGAACAACATCTGTAGATAATTTATGAACCCATGCCTTGAAAGGTTCAGATAATTTTTTTGTTGAGATATGGTTGGAAATTGGGTACTTTGACTTACTTGTTCCATGATCGGGTGAATAACAGTTTTGTGTTTGCCCACGGTTATGCCTGAAAGGTAGTTTATAGCCAATAGAAATATTTTGAGGAGAGTTTAGAACTTGTACCTTAGTAATATTCTCTAGAGATTGGTCTGCTTGTGGTACTGTCAAGTCAAGGAAGGGCTGTTCACTTTCAATTTCCATAGCTTTTCTATTTTACCATACTCTTGTTGGTTGTTGTTCAATCTTTGTTTTAACATACTTAGTATTTTCTTCTATTTGGTCAACATTTTCTTCTCTTTGGTGTATTGGTATTGTCATTAGTTCTCTTAGCTGAACATCCACCCCTAAATCATCATAGCCCTCTACCCTTACATTATCATAGCTTGGCCGATTTTCCCAATTCTACTCTTCATTCATCATCTGCCCTGAAGAGAAGAGTGGGAAGATTGAGAAGTGAAGAAATTCTTTGATTCAAGAAAAATGACATCCATGGTAGTATAGAGTCGCCTTGTTATTGGGTCATAACATCGGTATCCTTTCTTGTGAGAAACACAACGGACAACACATGGATCCAACTTCGTTCTTTGATTCTTATGTATATAAACATATGTAACATAACCAAATCTTTTTAGGGAAAGCATGATAACTAATGGTAATGTCACATGTTGCGTGAGAACTTGAAAAGGGGTTTTGTACTTCAAGACTTGTGATGGCATTTGGTTCATCAAATATACAACAGTCACTACTGTATCTATCCAAAAACATTTAGGTACATTAGCAATAGTCAAGAAAGCTCAAGTAATTTCTAAGATGTTTCTATTCATACGCTCTGTAACACCATAAAAGTTTCACGATGTAGATCATATTCCTAAAAATATTTATAAAATTATGCATTATCATATTCCCCACCATTATCAAATTGAAGAATTTGAAGTTTAGCAGAAAACAGTGTTTGAATCATATTATAAAATGATTAAAATGTTTTAAACACTTCATATTTATTTTTCAACATATAAAGCCAAGTCATTCGTGTACAATCATCAACAAAGGTTACAAACTATCTAACCCTAGAGGAAATAGTAATAGAAGCAGGGCCTCAAACATCAGAATGAACAATTAGAAAATGAGTATCACATTTATTCAAACTAATCACATAAGGTACACGATGACTCTTAGCTTGAATACAACCTTCACACTTAAAGTTTGACTCATTAAACTTTGTAAATAAATCTAGAAATAAACATCTCAGATATTGAAATAAAGGATGCCCCAACCGATTATGCCATAACCAAATTTATCTTTCCTTGACTGAAATTATCCATGTAATACAGCCCTTCCCTTTTAGTACCACAACCAATAATCTTCTTAGTGAGAATATCCTAAAACATACGAAAGGTAGGGTATATTAAAGCACAACAATTCAATTCCTCAGTAATTTAAACTACAGATAACAATTTACTGGAAAGTGATGGAATAATTAATGTATTTAGTAGTGAAAAAGAAGGAGAAAAAGCAATTGTTCTAGCCCCTGTCACTGTATATATTACTCCATTAGCGTTGGCAATGCATGTCCATTTGGGTTACGTGGTTTCATAGAAATCATAAGGATCAAAAGTTATATGGTCTGTTGCCCCTGAGTTAATGATCCAGCCATCATGGTTCCCTTTTTTTTAACAAGAAAAAATAAAACCTTGGTTACCTGAATCATCAATATGTTCACTAGTAGAGACAGAACATTCCTGCTATGGTACATGGTATAGTTGAGGCTCTATGCTTATAAGAGCTGCACGACCAGGATTGTCTCCTCCATTTTCTTCATATTTTTTCTTTGCCTTGAGTTCATGCCACCAATCTGGATAACCGTGTAATTTAAAACATGTTTCTTTAGTGAGTTTTGTATTCCTATAATATGTATAGCCTCCTTCTTCCCCTTGTGATTTTGACTTTATCCCTGTGTTAGGCTTTTCATTTGATGATGCTTGAAAGGATAGTTGTTGTTGGGGTTTTTATCCCTCTTTTGAAAGCATATCATCACCAGATATGGTAACTTCATTTTTCATCATCACTGATTACCTCAAATCCTTTCTTTTGACTTATGCATAAGCCTGTTCCACTCTCAGGAGTGGTTGTATCTAAAGCACATTTGTTCGAATCTTGTCAAGTCGATCATCAAGTCCATCTAAGAAGGTATAAACTCTATCTTCCTATAAAATAGAGTTATATTTTTATACATCATTATCACATTCCATAGGATTTAGTTGATGAAAGTCGATTTCTCTCTACAGGCCTTGTAGATTGTTGTAGTATGTCACAAGTGATCCTCCTCCTTGTTTGAGCCTGCCTACTCTTCTTTTAAGATCATATACTTATGATGTATCAGTGCCATCAAAGTACGTTGTAGCAACATTATCCTAGACAGGGTTGGATCCATAGAATTGATTAGCCATCCTTTCACTACTGCATTTTCGATTCTCCATTTTTTGAATGCAGGGTTTGTTTGTAGAGACTGTGGATTATCTTCATTTATGTATCCCAACTTATTTTTTCCTGAGATATACATCTCAATAATTTGGGACCATAGTGTATAATTGGTACCCTCTAACTTGATTCCAATCTGTATAGCAGGTTTATGACTCGAGATCTGATTTTGGATCTGAATTTGGTTTAGTAATTATGTCATTCTTATTGTAAGGTTTGAGAGAACTAAATTCTCCCCTTCGTGATTTTCCACCCCAATGGGAGGTGTTTCCATTCTTTGTTTTTCCAGAAATTCTATTGCTTTAGAATCTCTGCTCTGATACTATGTTGTGGAGAAGGAAAAAACTGGTATTCTATTACGTAAAGATACAATATAGGAGGACTATATATAACATGTACATCAAGCAAATTAGGAAGAAAGTAATTACACTAATCTTGGCTACAATCTTGGAGTATTACAAATGAATAAAACTAACTTGGTAACTAGAATATTTGATCCCTATAATTGCTCTTCACCAACTTACATCAACAACTTTGACTTCCATAATCTCCACTTCATGGAACCCAAACATAAGACTCAAGTCCTGTTCTAATGTATCAACGTAAATTAAGTTTGAGCATGACAAACAAGTAGCAGATTAAAGAACAAAATCTCTGGTTTTGTTTAGTGTTTAGCAATAACTACAAGGAGAATAATGTACATGAAATAAGGACAAAAGCTCAAATAGGTCACTGATTTGAATTTTTTTTTTCTTTCTGATCATATAAATATTGAACTAAATTCTTTTGCCCAAAACAATTATATCACCTAAGAATCCCCCCTTTTTTTGTTATTATGTTTTATTTAAAGTTTTTTTTTTTCACACAATTTCGAGCTAGAATTTAATCCTAAGACCAAGTTTTAAGGTTTCAGCCTAAACCATTTGGTTTAAGCCTTATTGGCTAAAGTTCTTCTTATATGTTATTTTATCAATAAATATTATTGATAATTTTATATTTTTCATTCTTTTGAAAAATATTTTTTTTCATTTAAAAAAGTATTCATGTCAGTATTTTCTATAATAAATTGGTTGCAAAATAAAATAATCTAGTTTATTTAGAAATTTTTTTTATTTACAAAAACATGAATTTTTTGTTTTTGCAAATAACGTCATTTTTTTAAATATAAGGATTATTTTTTATTGTTACAGTTTCATATATTTTTATTAAATTGTTATTTTGAGAAAAAATAAATAAACTTTTTATGAAATTAATTTTTATAATTATATGGAATTCTTTCATCAAGTGTAAATATCACTTTATTAATTAAAAGTGCTTTTTCAAATTATTCATATTTTTAAAAAAATGTAAAAATTTTATTAATACAAAAATTCATTATTGTTGACTTTTACTTTTATAAATTATTAGTAATTTAAAAAATTAATTTTATATTATAATTAAAGTAATTTTACTTTATTTAAAACAAAATAATATTTGTTTTTCAAAAATTAATTTAGTTCTAAAAATGATGAAACCATATCAAATAATTCCTTACTTGGTTGTTTATTAATTGGGATAATAACACTTTAAGTCATAAAAATTTTAAATTTTTACGATTAAGTTCTATAGTTGTTTTTTTAATAAATGAAAAAAAATAATTTATTACACATATGCAGATAATTTGGACTTATTTTGCCACCTATTATCCATATCACTTTTTTTTTTTATCACCTCATACTTCCACGATCAAAAAAAAAAAAAAGCTTCTTCTTTCTCCCTCTTCCTCCTACTTCTCTTCCACTATCATTCCTCTCAAAACCACATCCATTATTATTCAGCAAATATATATATAACTAATGTTCTTTACTAACTCATTTTACACAAATTAGAATTTAAAAAATAAAAAACCATTATCATCTTCTTCCTCTAATCCTTGTTGTCATCATTATGATATACCCACTAATAACAATTGCTCAATATTTAGATCACTTTAAAATCCAATAAAATTTTAAGGAGATGAAAATTTTAGTTTTTTTTTATTTGTTTATAATATAAACTTGTAGTGGTTCTTGTTGCTTTGTGCAATCTACAGAGAAGAAGACAAACCACTAAAGTTGCTATGTTTTGAACACCATCACTTTTCCAACATTTTTTACCATAAATGAATTCGTCATCATCTGAAATAGCAACCTGCAAACTTTGAGCTCCAGCCATTATAATTTGGCTAGCAAACTAGCCTCACCGAGGTTGTGTTTTTTGGTGGTCAATTTGGTAAATATATAAAATTTCAAAAGATAAGTTAAATATATTTTAACTACCTTCATTGAGATCTATCTATTAATATCTTCATATTTAATTTTTTTTAGCTTTATTGTATATTTTTCGATGAATTATAACAATGATGGTGGTGATTTGTAAGGTGGTTATGGAAGAGAAGAAGGAGGAAGAAAAATGAAGAAGAAGAAATTTAGTTTTTTGTTTTTTATTTTTTATTTTTTTAAAGTATTTTTATTTTAATAGGGGAAATATGAGGTGCAAGAAAGAGTGACATTGCTAGTAGGTGACAAAATAAGTCCAAATCAGCTACATATGTGTAATAAATTAACTAGTCACTAACCCGCACTTTTTGCGGGAGAGTAAATATTTTTATTATATTTTATTATAAAATATAAAATAAATTAAAAAGTAATAATATTAGTAAGTTAATTTTTCTTTCATAACAGGAAAATATAATCGAGGAGAAATCATGATGAGTTTGTCTCTCAATGAACATAAATCACCTATATTAGTATATGATATAATCAAATCTAATCTAATCTACATACAAAATTAATGCATATATAAGCCTCCAACATTCAAAATTTTAATCATACTTTTTTTTTTCTCCTTGTCCTGGGCCTTAATTTTGACTAACTTCAATGCTTCGCTACATGCACGACGCATCTTATCACTTGCTACTCATCCTTGGCCTTGACCTTGACCTTGACATCCATCTTCACTGGCTTCAATTTATGTGCTGCATGTACGAAGTCTTTTATCACTTGCTCCTCATCCAATGATAGTTACAACAGTTGCAAATGTATAAGATTTCTGGACAAAATAAAAGTGTTTGTGACAATATGACTAATATACAATATTAGCTATGAAAACAAATAGATTTGCAGCTAGTTAATTAGAATTTTAGCTTCAAATATTAGATTCATGACCAATTTAAAATGTTAGTTAAAAAAATTAAGTTTTTCGTTACATAAAAATTTAGTTAGGTATATTGCTATTTGGTAGATATGATCATTTAATACTGAAGCTTCTTTTTGTATATATATAATTGGATCATAAAGACATTTCAAGAAGACTTTCCTATTTGTTTTGTGGTGTTGAAAGAAATGAATCAACAGTAAGTTTATTGTTCCCTTATTGCTAAAAGATAAAGAGTCTAATTGTAATCTAGGACACACTGAAACTTCAACTAATAACCATTTTTCATTTTCAAAAAACTTTAGGAAATTCTTCAAGAATATTGTGGGACCATTTCCACAAATTTAAAAAATTAAGAAATGTTTCCAGCTTGAAAATATGTTTTTTCAATTTTTTTTACATAAAAAAATAAATTTAGAAAATTATCACCATTTCAGCTAATTAGAATTAGCAAACGATTTTGAAATTTTAGAGCTTATACAAATAATGATGTAGTATCATACGATAAACCTTATTGTTAAGTTCTTTAAACCTAACCTGTATATATAACATGATTTTGGCAAAGTGAAGAACTGATATCACAGAACGTTCAAAGTTCAAATGAGTCACTCACAATACATACTGTCATATAAATAAAGAAAATGATGGATCCAATAAATTAAAAACACACGAAAATCTAAAAAGCAGACAGATGTTGATTTGGCAAAGCATAAATACATACATCCATATAGATAAATATGTAAAACATATGCTCACAAACACATTACAAATTAGTTTTTATGAACATAGAGTAAAATAAAAAATATATCTAAGAAGACATAGTTAAAGATGCTTTCTCTATTAATCTATCAAACAATTTTTCATTTTCTTCATGCAATCTCTACAACAAAGTAATGATCACGTAATAAGTATTAAGGCAGAGAGCCCATAAAGGTAGAATTAAGACAAATGACTTCATGATGATAGAAAAACTACCCATTTTTGTAATCAAATAAATACAAATCCTTTAGTATTTCCTTTCCTCCCTTTTCCACATAATATGTCACACCATTCATATGAGAAAAGTAATCCAAGCATGTATATGTAGATGCATTGCCTAAAGCGTTCACTATCATGTAGCTCAGGATCATGCAAATATACAATCATTTGAAGTTTTAAATTGTCAATGATTATAGAAACACTACATGTAGGTTTGTAGAGTTGACAGACCTCAATCAATGCATCATATTTTTTAAGTTCTTCAAGTTTTTTTGGTTACTACTGAGGAATATGTGCCATTCCTAGTTGTCTTACAAATTGAAGAAATTCCAGACCTGGTTCTTTCCCAAGTGTTGACCTAGCTTCACTGCAACAAAGTGCTTCATTGAACTGTGACTCCATACTTTTAATTTTGGCCTACATCAAAAAGCAAGTGTCTACATAATCATATGACAATATGGAAAAAGTTTTAACCAGAAGAAGAGTTTTTATTTTTATTTTTATTAAGTGTAAATAAGCTCTAAGTCACTTAAAAAATGAATAATGAATAAATGCAAATCAGATATTAAATGTTACTCAATATATGTTCTATTGCGTAGTTCATACCAGTTTCCTCGCCTGGCAAATGGGATACATTATTTCAAGGAAGTTGAGGGCACAAAAAAAAAAAAGGAAGAAAAGGAGACTACACTCTTGTCGCACTTGCAATTCAACTCTTAAAATTTTAAGAGTTAGAATTCATCAGTCGAGTTTAAAAATACATAATTTGATAGTTTAAATTTGTGACTTAATATGGTAAAATCAATAAAAAAAACATTTTGTACTGAAATTTCAAATTATACATCTCAATGGTATTAGCTTCATCTTATATCAGATAATTTGATGGACTTCCATAGCTTAAAGAAAAGTAAAATTTGAAAATACAGTCCATATTGTTACTAAAAGTGATATTTAATTGCTCCAAGACAAAAAGGCAAAAAAAGAAAAAGAAAAAGAAAAAGAAAAAGAAAAAATCCCCTATAATTTCATAACGAGTAAATTGTACTGACGGTACCCAACCTTTGACACATACACCATCAAAGTACCCAACCTTTTTTTTGTAACACAAAACCTCCCAACCTTTGGATCCGGTAACACAAAAGTGCCTAGAGCCACTTTTCGGTAGTCGGAGCTGACATGGCGCATACGTGGAGTGTGACTTATCGCGACACATTGACAGGCGAGATGCATAGTGACACATGGCGCCACGTGTCACTAAAAGCATAAAAAAATAAGGATAAATTGCACTCACGGTACCCAACCTTTTAGACTTAAACCAATAAAGTGTCCAACTTTTTTTTTAACGTAAAATCTCACAACCTTTTAATCCAGTAATAAAAAAGTACCCAGAGCCAATTTTTGGTAGTCGGTGCTGACCTTGCGCTGACGTGGATGGTGATGTGTCAAAATTTATTGACACACAAAAGGGAGTAGGACATGTGGCGCCACGTCATTGCCACGTGTCCCATAATTTTTTTAAAAAATAATTTTGAAAATAATTATTTTGAAAATAATTATTTTTAAAATAATTATTTTCAAAATAATTCTACTATTTTCAGTTCAAATTCAACTAAAAAAAATTAAAAAAACAGATAAACATTCAATCAAATTCAATTTTAAACAATAATTCATTTTTTTTAATTTTTTTCTTTAAAATCTAACAAGAAAACTTAATTAGTTCATCACTGTCCTATTCTAGGGTTTTGTCTTGCTTCTTCAGAATCCTCCACCGCCGCCTTCTCTTGCTTTGCCCTTCTCACTCCAAGTCTGAGCGACCATTCCTTAGCCAAACTATCAGGTCCCCTTTTGCTTCTGTAACTACTGTTGGTTTGATCAACAATAAGCCAAAACCTGTCTCATCTTCACCCTCCTCGGAGAAACAACAGTAGCAGCCGCCCAAGCACAAGGCCCCAAGGTTTGCTCCAGAGCTTGATGGGCACAACTGTTTTAAGACACTTAGTCCTTTCGGTGTAAGAGAATAGTCTATTTGCAGGTGAATATCAGAGCCACCAGCACGATAGACTATCACTAGTATAAGTGGCAGAGCGCTAAAACCGGCCCCCTACTTTTGCCAGCATTCATCATCGACAACAGTGTCTTTTGCACTTGAGATATGAATAGAATTAGGAGGAGTAAAGGATGAGGAGGAGGAGGAATAGTAATAATATATTCATCCATTTTCTAAGTTCATTAATGTTGTTGTCTGGATATTGTTTAGCGATGTAAAATGTTTCAAGTTGTTGCTTTTTCAAGTACTGTGGTGGCTCCAAGGAACAAGGGTGCCTCGCCATCCTCTTAAAATCTCTGTTAAAGTCCTATTTTTGTTGTTGTATCAGCATAAAGATCTTGCCTTGTTTTTTGGGTTACTGCTTAGTTCAGTTGTCATGCTTGACAGATGTGAAAAATTTTATGGTAGCTATGAAATTAGCATCTGTAGTATCTCTCATTTTAGATTCTATACAACTACATTTGAAAGAAATAATTTTCAAAGAACACAAATCAAAGATGAGTCGATGACTAAAGAAATTTTGACTAATAATCCATTATCTGTTGAAATCAGTTTGACAATATGTACAAAAAGCAATGAATATTTACTTTTGTACTTGTTGATATTAACAGGATGAACATGAAGAGCAACGAAAAAGATATTGGTCAAGTTGAAGAACAGTGATGAACTAATTAAGTTTTTTTGTTAGATTTTAAAGAAAAAATAAAAAAAAATGAATTATTATTTTAAATTGAATTTCATTGAACGTTTATATTTTTTTTTAAATTTTTTTGGTCGAATTTGAACTGAAAATAGTAGAATTCTTTTCAAAATAATTATTTTAAAAAATTATTAAAAAATTATTTTTTTAAAAAAAATTATGGGACACGTGACGATGACGTGGCGCTACGTGTCCTACTCCCTCTTGTGTGTTAATAAATTTTGACACATCAACGCAAAGTCAGCACCGACTATCGAAAATTGGCTTTGGGCACTTTTTTATTATCAGATTGAAAGGTTGTGAGATTTTGCGTTAAAAAAAAGATTGGACACTTTATTGGTATAAGTCTAAAAGGTTGGGTACCGTGAGTGTAATTTACCCTTATTTTTTTATGCTTTTAGTGACACGTGGCGCCATGTGTCATAATGCATCTCGCTTGCCGACGTGTCGTGACAGGTCATACTCCACGTATGCGCCATATTAGCTCCGACTACCGGAAAGTGGCTCTGGGCACTATTGTATTGCCGGATCCAAAGGTTGGGAGGTTTTGCATTACAAAAAAAAGTTTGGACACTTTGATGGTATATGTGTCAAAGGTTGGGTACCGTCAGTGCAATTTACCCTTTCATAACCCATCCTTAGCACATAAGAGCCAACATCATGTATAAACAAACTGGGAGACATAGAACACAGAATGTTTTTAAGCACCAAAATGCTTCTGCCAAGAGTGGGGCAGAAAAATATAACATCAGATACTCAAAATGGCTTTAAAAAAAAGGGTAAGCATTATTAGATCCGGGCTAAATCAAATTCAAATTCTCACCTTTATTATACACGAAAGAGATCTTACTTGTCCATGCTAAACAAAAAGAGTCATTTTGACAAAAAATACTTAGGGTATAGTGTTAAGAGAAGACAAAAGCTAAAAGTTATCAAGTTTTAAAGATAAAATGAGACGAAAGAAGCAGGAAACCCAATGGTTTAATTATAAAAAAATTCTTGTCGAACATAATAAATGCAGGCCAAGGGCCAAACAGATACATTATCAGAAAAAGAAGATGCAACAAAGCATCTTAGGAGAAAATATAAATAAAGGAAAGCATCCACACTAATAATATCTACATCGGTCTTTGGTTAAGTTAAAGCATCATCAGGAATCCATTAATTTATCATCCACATGAGCCAATTAGTTCATTAAACTTAGCAAAAATATTAACGACTGTCATTTATCTAAACACATCAAATAAAGTTGGTGAAAGTACCTCTTTCACAAGATTAATCAGCCTTGAAACCCCTTATACCATGTATGATTTTCATTCCTTTATCCGTCTATATATGTTTAACACAAACCTATCAAACAAAAATGTAAATAAATCATTATACAGAGGAAAAAAATTCTTTTCATACTTGAGACATTTTTCTCAAGTATGAAAAGCGAAAAAATATTCTTTAGTAGCAATCAGTCAATCAATTATAATTTAACTTAAAATTCCATAAAAAAAATTAAGAAGAAAAATTTACCTATTTATATATGTCACATTCAGCCCCGACCCACCTCTCATCCTTTTCTTATTTTTTTCTTTCTTTTTCTTATTATTTTCACTAGATTTGCTGTTTTTGGTTAATTTTTGAAACTGAAAGATGCATCTCAACCGCCACCATTGCTAATACTCTTTGCCAAATAAATTCACTTAATCTATTCAATTACATCTCCTTCTTTAACAGCACCCATCTCAACATCTCGTTCTTCTTCTTCTTTTTTCTTGTAAATAGATTTTAATACGCTCTTTGCTACCTCCATTAAATTACCACCTTTAAAGAAAAATTATTAAGAAACAAAAAGAAGAAAGAAGAGGACCAATACCTAATTTCTAGAGACAGCCAATAAATACTAATCAGTTACTTTCTGACATAGAAGGTAAACCTTTGCAGTAGAACATGTGTTGCAAAGCTTTTATGCTTTTCCCAACTTGATTTTAGAAGAGTTCATAGATGAAAAATCTACTAATTAACACTGAAATGGTAGAGAAAATTAGATTTTGCATTCAAGCCTACAAGAGAAAAAATGTAGGAATGTTGCATAACACTCCATATGGTAGAGTCACAACTCATTGCAGAGTGCACAAGGATGACAGATAACAATCAATCAAACTTTAGATCATAAAATCCATCCTATGCAATTGGTTAAAAAGCTAAATAACGCAGGATTTTAATGAAAGTTTCAAAATGACAAATGAAAAATGCAAAACACATGCAGCAGGGAGTTGAAATATATAAAAACTAGTGGGAGAGCAAGTTGACCTGCTTAGCAACTTCATGGAATATTTATGGGTGAAAGGGATATTCAGGAATGTCCCATGATCATAAGTGACACATGTTTTATGATAAAATAATAAAATGTTAAGAGACAATAAGGTTTTCAAAGAAATTGATCATATGTTTCTTAAGACATACAAAATATTATGTGAATAACATTAACATGAAGCCTTTTGTTGTCAGTTCAAAAAAAAGAAAAGAAAAAAAGAGACTTTTGCTACAAAATAGCCAAGAAACACCAATGCAGCTTCTCTAGAGATGTGGGCTACCAACACTGAAATAGCATCATATTCACATCAAACCAAAAAATTAGGGCAGAACATAAATCAAATTACATGAAATGGAATTCTAACATGAATCAAATTACATGAAATGGAATTCTACTTTAATTGTAAATCACTCCTCATGGAATGAAATTCTACCTTAATTGTTGTCAGATTTCAAATATGGGATTTTAAAGAGGGCATTTAGAATGAAAAAAAGGGCACTAAAAAATGACATCCTAAATTAGAAAAGAACAAAAATTTAACCAATGCCCAAATAAATTAACTTAAATTCAGAATCACAAAAATGCAGATCTATCAAAAGTACCCATGTTGGTGAAATGAGGATTATCAATAGAAAATTAATTAAAAATATCAAAAGTAACAATAATATAGCAAGAAACTGAAATCTTACAAATCATAATCGGTTAGTGATGGGCAGTGAGTGTGGTGTGAGGAAGGAGAGTTAAAGGAGAATGGATTTAGTTAATCAATCAATGCCCTTTAGATTGAATTTGAGGGATAGAAAAAATGAAGAGTCTTGTGCAACCCTTTGTCTTTTTTTTTTTCCAGTTATCAATAGAGGCATGGAAACAGAGAGAGTGCATAAAGTTTAAAACCGTTGTCTATAGAAGAATGCTGCAAGTAGAGAGAGCCACATGTCAGCATATGGTGGAATCACTCTCTCTGCTTCAGCTTTAATATATGATATATATGATATGATTAGATAGAACAAACATGTTAGCAAATTCCATTTATTTTAACACTGTAAAAGCTACTTATACTTATACGACTCAATTTATTAAAAAAAAAACACTTGCAGAACTTATTTATAAAAATTGAAAACTCTTAAGACTTACGGTGTCATTATTCATTAATTAATCCATACAGTGACACGATTTCTTTTTAAGTTCCTTTAATTAAATAGAATGGTTGTTCTTTCCTTCTCATGCTAGTCTTCTCTAACGTCTCAATCTCTGTCCCTTTAATTGATATTAGGGCTGTGTAATCTAAATTTCGGGTTGGTTTAGGTCGGAAATTTTTCTAAAACTTAAAATCGAACTAAAATAAAAAATATAGTTGGGTAGTTGGGTCGGTTTTTGAGTAACCAATTAAATAATAATAAAAAAAAGAACGAAAATAACACATATCTCCTAATGACTTAGTAGTCAATGCGGGTGTCAAAAGTACTTAAGGACTCAGGATCGAGTCCGTAAGTACTTAGCTAGTAAATCTTAGTTATTTATATATATAATATATAATATTTAGTGTAGCTGGTAAATCTTAGTTATTTATATATATAATATATAATGTATAATATTTGGTTATTTAGTCGGATCGGTTCCAACTAAAAATTTAAAAATAAATAAAAATATAAATAGAACCGAATCGAATTAGGTCGGTTCAGTTCGGATTGGTTATAGCTGGTAAACTTTTGTTATTTATATATACTAGTATACATAACACGTGATCTTTCTACTATTGGACTCGTTTTTATAAAATAAATTAAAATTAAAAAATTTAATACGATTTAAAATTTTTTAATTTTAATATTTTTCTCTTCTAAAAATATTTCATACATTATTTTTAAATTATAATTATAGTTAATCAATATAAAATAAAAATTTAAATATATTATTTTATTATACTTTAATAAATTAATTTTTTGTAGTATTTTTAACAATTTTAACAGTAATTTTTCTATTTTTTTATAATTACACATCCATTTTGAATAATTTTTATTTTAGTACTTAATTTTTTAAAAATAAAATTCTATATACTATTTTTAAATTATAAGAATATGAAACATTAGATAATAAAAGTAATAAATTAATTTTAGTTATCTTTTATTAAATTTTAAATAATTGTCATTATCAATTAATTTTTTTGTCATGATTCTAAAATTTATAACATTAATATTTATCTTTTTTATTAATTATTTATCACTTTTTAAATTTGAAAGGAAAAGAGGGAGGAATAATAAATTACAAAGAGATATAGATTACTGACCCTTTTCTCATGCAGCGGAAACCGTGGTAAATATGTTGATCGGAGCCTTGACTACTAGAGCAATGACTGTGTCTTCACAATCTAAATATCAATACAATGATCAAGAATGCGAGAAAATACACAGAGTATTTTGGTGTAGAGAGAGAGGAAAAAATACGCAGAGTATTTTTCTGCGTAGAGTGTTTTCTTTTATTCTGCATGAGTTGTTCTTGGGTTGCGTTACGTACATTAAACATAAAACTCATACTCTACAAAAGAGTAATAAGTAGACTTCTATTAGGAGTCTTTTACACTCAATCCAAAACTTAAACAAATTAAGTTATGGGTGTATATTATTTAACATCTCCCACTCGCACATGACTGAAAATATTCAGATTTCATTCCATTCATACTGATAAATAGATCGTGCGACCAACATATAACGAGAGCACTTATGCTATACACTTGTTAAAGATATATAGCGTCTTGATAGTAGATTCTTTATCTTGACATATACCTTACCCCATATTACTTCTTTACATTCACTACTATCTCTTGATCTCTTAGCAATATTCTATGTCCACTATTATATATGCACCACTTATGGCACTCATAATAGGCTAGCCAGTGTACAATAGAAACTTTAAATGTAGTCTATCAGTAATCTTTCCTTCATACATTATTTCTATTATATAGTTTAACTCGCTTATTCAGTCAATTCCTCTAGGCCGTATCTCACATGACATTTCAGAGATTCTTCCAAAATAGCCACATCAAACTATATTTTAGAAATATACCCCAGGTCTTAAGAGTAGGTTTCCAAAAAACTATAAGTTTATGGAACTGGTCTCACACCAGAGAAGGTTGAGATCATTTGATTATTTTTTATAACTTCCCATCCTCGATCGGTTTTCGCACGCATAGTATGAATCATGCGTTATGGTGTTTATTCTTTTCTTGAAAAGAGAGCATGTTTCAAAATGATTATAATCATATATTTAATACCATACAGAAGCTACACATTTAGGTGTATCTCAACACCAAACTTTAATACTTAATTGAGGTCGTTTCTGGCGATTTACACAGAATCAAGAAGAATTGCCTTTAATTCTCCTTTTAAAGATTACATAAATCTACTTACAAATCATGTAATAAAATGTAAGGTTTTATCTCGCACTTAAATTAGAACCCATCTAATACTTAAGTAAGACGACATACATATATTAAACGGGCTCTCGTAACTCCCTTATCTGTTTAAAATATTGCATCATCCTAATCTTTGTTAAACACATTTAACAAAATTAGGGTAAATACCCATGTGAGTGGGTTACTTCTCTGTCCAAGATGCTTTAAATGTCACATACATTTAATACTAACATATTGTGTATTGCCAAATGAACATCCACATATTTATTGAAAATAAACATATAACAAATCATGTCCAAATTATATGATAAGCAAAGTACAATCTAAAATCTACGCAAACCAAAATATTTAATGTGCCTCTCAAACACATCTCTAGTGACAGCTTTTGTCAACGGATCTGCTATCATATCATGCATAGAAATGTACTTTAAGTTCACCTCTCCTCGTGCAACCATGTCTTTAATATAATGATACTTGATCTTAATATGCTTAGTCTTACTATGGAACTTAGGATCCTTAGTATAAGCTATTGACAATTGACTATCACTCATAATTGTCATAGGTTCTTCAGAGGAAGTTACTTTAAGATGATTTAGGAATCTTTTAAGCCAAACTCCCTCTTGGACAGTACTTGAGAATACAATGAATTCACTTTCTATTGTTGATAAGGCAACACATGTTTGTTTCTTACTACTCCAAAAGATGGCTGAATTGCCTAATAAGAAAATAAAACCAAATGTATATTTCCTCTCATCTACGTCTCCAGCCCAATCAGCATCTGTGTATCCTCTCAAATGCAGATTCTTTCTTTGATAACATAGCAAGTAGTCTATAGTACCTTTCAAGTATCTTAAAATCCTCTTAACTACCTTCTAATGTGCTTCGCCTGGTTTGGATTAATATCTACTTACTAACCCAACAGCATAGCAAATATCAGGTCTTGTACACAACATAGCATACATAAGACTTCCAACGGCGCTTGCACAGGGAACGTTCTTCATACGTTCAACCTCTTGTTGCGTTTGGGGACACATTCTCTTACTAAGGGTCTCTTCCTTGATTATAGGGTTACCTATGGGTTTGCAATTTTGCATATTAAACCTTTCAAGGACTTTGTTGATATATATCTCTTAAGAAAGAGACAACAACCTTCTTGAACGGTATCTTAAAATCTTAACTCTAAGAATATATATTGCATCACCCATATCTTTCATCTCAAAATTGGACGACAACCAACTTTTGATTTTTTTAGGTATTCGACATTATTTTCAGCTATAAGTATGTCATCAACATATAATGTCATAATAATAAATTTACTTTCAGAGCTTTTAGAATAAATACAGTGATATTCATCTATCATAACAAAGTTATTTGAAATAACCGCATTATGAAACCAAACATACCACTGTCTAGAAGACTGTTTAAAGCCATAGATTGATCTCAACAATCTGCAAACCTTTTGTTCACTACTTTTTTATTCGAAACCTACTGGCTGTTGTATATAGATTTCTTCATCCAATTCTCCAATGAGAAAAACAGTCTTTACATCTATTTGATGTAGCTGTAGGTCTAAATTTGCCACTATATCCAGAATTAACCTTATGGACGTAAATCTCATAGCAGGAGAGAAAGTCTCCTCATAGTCAATCCCTTCTTATTGTGTATAACCCTTTGCTAATAGGCGAGCCATGCATCTTTCGATACTTCCATCAGCCTTTCGCTTGATCTTGAGAACCCACTTTTTCCCAATTGCTTTGCGTCCTTTTGGCAGATCAACCAATTCCCAAACATAATTTGATCTCATGGATGCCATTTCTTCTTCCATTGCCTTAATCCATTCTCCTTTAGCTGGACATGAAAGAGCTTCAGACACATTTTGTGGCTCATCATCTTCTTGTAGGTCAACTAAAAGAGCTTAACTCATACTATCATATAGATATCTTTTAGGTATATCACTCTTTCTTTGTGATCTTCGCAATTCAGAATCTTGATAAACATGCCTCATATATTCATCATATTTCAGAATGCTCCCACTTGGTTCAAGTTCCATACTCCCACTGGAGTTAGAAATCATACTCCTACTTAACTTAAGATCATGAACATTCGGATCATATGGTGGTAGAAGATCATTATCTTCTTCCTCTAGATTTCTCCCACTCGAATGGAATAATCTTTGAGTGTCCATTTCTTGGGTTTCATAGAGAGGAAAGTCTTGACCTACATCGTCCAACTTAGAAAATTCATTCTCAATGAATACGACGTCTCATGATTCAAATTCTGTCACTGTGCCATTTTCATGCTCACCTATGAAAATGTATCCTTTTGACACTTTAGGGTATCTTACAAAGATACTCTTCTTATCTCTTGGACCTAATTTTTCATATTTACTAGAGGTATTATGAATATAGGCAGCACAACCCCAAGGTCTCAAATGGCTTATGTTGGGTTTTTAACTAGTTTATAACTTATATGAAGTAGTAGTGACATACTTAGAGGGCACACGATTTAGAACGTAAGTGGTAGTAAGCAATGCATCTCCCCAATAGGAAATAAAAAAATTTTCTTGTGCCATCATAGATCTTACTATATAAAAAAGATTCCTATTTCTTCTTTCAGCAACTCCATTCTGTTAAGGAGTTCTAGGAATAGACAACTGATGCTTAATTCTTTTTTCATCACATAAAGTCTTGAATTCTTCAGAAAGATATTCACGACCACGATCGGTTCTCAAGGCTTTAGTCCTTCTATCTAATTGATTTTCCACCATATTCATAAAATTCTTGAAGTAACTCAAAGCTTCAAATTTGTGGGATATCAAATAGACAAGACCATATTTTAAATAGTCATCTATGAAGGTGATGAAGTAGTAGGCCCCATGTTTAGTCCTCACATTCATTAGACCACATACGTCTGAATGTATTAATTATAAAAAAAATTCAACTCTAGTTGCTTTACCAAATGGTTTTCTAGTTAGTTTTCCTTTATGGCAATGCTCACAAGTAGATAATTTGATTTTTTTTAAATTACCTAAGAGGCCTTATTTTGCTAATCGACTGATTCGATCTTGGCCAATGTGATTCAATCTAACATGCCATATATGCACATCAACTTCATGATCATACGAAGAAGTAACTAAAGAAAAACTAGCATTATTATTGAAATCGACATAATCAACATTCATAATAATGAAACCATCTAATACAAAATCAGAACTATAAAATGTTGTACCCAAACACAAACGTACATTGTCATCACAAAAGTACCAATTGAAACCAAATTTTAATAACACAAGAACAGATACTAAATTCCTACGAATACTTGGAGCATAGAGAACATCATGTAGGAGAAGGGTTTGACCACCACGTAAAACTAATTTATATGTGCCTATTCCCTTAACTGAAATCCTTGCATTATTTCCTACATAAATCTATCTCTCTCCATCAGGTACTCGTCGAAAATCTATGAAGGTCCCATGATCCTTCGTCACATGGTCAGTTGCTCCTGAATTGACAACCCATAAAGGATTAAATTCAGTTAAGAATAAAGAACCAAATATACAAGCTTCACTTACATATGAGTAAATGGGGTGTACCTTCTTAGGCTTAGTGTAATCTCTTGCATAGTGCCCCTTTTGTTGACGGTTGTAGCACCTCACACGTGCAACATTGGTCTTTCTCTTATTCTTTGACCTTGCTTTCTTCTTATGTTCTTACTTTTAATTTTTAGGCCCTTTAGCCTTCCCTTTGCCTTGGTTCTTGCGCTTGTTATTGTTGAAACTTGTTCCAGCAGAAGAGCTTCCTTGAGCGTAATGCACTTGTGCATTAACTTTGACCGACGCAAGTTAATCTTCCTCTAACTCCAAATGTCGCACAGCATCCTCAAAGTTTCTTATGTTCTTTGAGTGTGTTAGGTGCATCCTCATGTGCTCCCAACTGTTAGGCAAAGAGCGAATGACAGCTTAAATCTTTTGCTCCTTAGTCAACACATGACCGGCATCATTTAACTCACTGATCATATTTGACATCTCTCTTAGATGTTTCTTCATTGTATGATCAGGACGTTTCTTGTAGGTGTCGAACTTAATGGTCAATGAGCGGAGCTTAGTCAAGGACACACCTCCAAACATCTCCCTCAAAGCATTCCAAAGTTTCATCGCATTCTCATACCTTTTGAATCGCTTAGCAATGTCATCATCCATCGCACTAAGCAGAATGATGTGAGCAGAAGAGTTCTTCTTCTTTTATGTTTGGTACGCCTCTCTATCCCGCCTATGTTGGACAGTGGATCCATCCTTAGGCTCAGTCATAACAATGTTGAGCATGTCAAGAACCTCTTGTTCTTCAAGCATATATTGAATTTTCATACTCCAGATCTCATAATTGTCCCCATTCAACTTGAGGTCCTTATTAAGTTCAGCAACAACGGATTTGGTGGCAATTGTCATTGTTGATCCTCATGATCTTCAATGATTAATGTTTGCACTTTGTTAGGAGAACAGATAATACACACAACTAATATGCACTTAATATATTAACCAATAAAGTCTCCCACTAGACCTAGAATCGAAGAGGTCATTAAGCTCTCAATTACCATCTAAGTTCTAATGTTTGATATTACTAGTTAAAAGTTTATGCATATTAGTAAAGATTATCGGATCAAACATTTAAGTTCTCTAACTCTAAAGTTTTGGGATCATACAATTTAGTCCTTTACATAATAATTTCAAATCATGCAATACCTAAACACATTCAAATATTGCAAATAAACACAATTAAATAAGCAAAATAAGAAATTGCATTTATTAATAACATGTTCTCAAACATTTTATTAAGAATTTGTAAAAGAAACCAAAACCATAAATGATCATCCAAATCCAACAATCATAACAAAATAATTATGTACTAAACATCAAATGATATCACTAAAATAATAGTTACTAAAACTATCAAAGGAACTGTCGCATTAGGCATGTAAATGCCCAATAAGGTGTAAGACTTATAGAGACTATACTTGAGCCCATATGGCACATAGTACAGGATTTTCCTTCTATATTGAAGACGCTTCATAATTCGTCCACTCCTTAAGACCATGTTCTCAGGAGGAATTACTACTCGCATCACTCCTCGTCTTGATATGATTTTCAAGAATGCTCTTATAGCATCCATATAGTTGTGATTAATGTCATTAATCCATGCTTGATGTAAAACTTTCCCATAGTCCCTAAGATTAAGCGTCTTTATCATATCAGACATAAGACCATCGAGGTCACGGCCTTGAGAGTAACCACCATGCAAAATGCACTTTTGCATCTTTCCATGGACACGTACAATATGCTCAATTAATGCATCAATATCATCAAAACGCCTCATAGTCTCCATCCTTATATTACGAATCTCTTTTCTAAGATGATAGATCCTTCACAGATGAAATTCAATCCTAATCACTGCGGGTACAGACATAATGACTCCTTTTCTATACACAATACATAAAAAGAATTTTAGTTTATCACACAAAGTAATAATCTAAGGATAATTGAAACTTATTTTCAATTAATATCATTATGTATGGAGACAACTATAAAAAATTCCAAAAACTGCATTTTTAAAATTCTGATTTTCACAAATTATTTTATTGAAAAACAGAAAATAATATTTAAACAATATTTAATTAATTAAATATTTTTCACAACAAGGGAAAAAATTAAAAATTATTTTCTGCAAGCTCAAAAATTTACAATAATTATACCAAAAAATTAAGAAAATTAAAATATGCACACTGAAAAAAATAGGAATCAAAACGGAGTTTTGTACAGGCCGCACGCGCCCTCACGCGCGGGGCGGAAAATCCTTTTTTTTTAATTTTTATTGATGCCACATGTTATATTGTGATTGGTCCATGTCGCGCCACGTGTCGACATGCTACTGGTCCTAAATACTGATGCGGCGGCCATGTCATCGCCACATGTCACACGCTTGTTGATGTGTCTACCACGTGACAGACATGTGTCACTCCTCGATTGGTCATATTGGCTGACATGGCAGACACGTCATCTGCCACATGGCACTGACTCATCGGCTTCTGCCCACGTGGCAGAAGCCTATTGGACCACGTGGCTCAAGCTACCCAATCAGCTCGCACCACGTGTTCCGTTGACGTGTGAGTGGAGCCTTTGCTCCACTCGCCGATAGTGGCGCGTGCAAGCCACGCGCCGCCTTCCCGGCCGAATCAGGTGTCCGGACTTTTTTCGGTGGGGGGTTTTTGGGTGTCCTCGTCTCATTGATAATGTCAAAACTTACAAATACCCCTTCCTTAATAGTGATATTAATTTTGCACATAAAATTGAAAATCAAAACATGTATATACACTACAGGATACCAATAATACTAAATCATGTAGACATGCTCTGATACCAATGAAAGGAAAAGAGGAGGAATAATAAATCACAAAGAGATATAGATTACTGACCATTTTCTCCTACAGCGGAAACTGTGGTAAATATGTTGATCAGAGCCTTGACTACTAGAGCAAAGGCTATATCTTCACAATCTAAATATCAATGGAATGATAAAAAATGCGAGAAAATACACAGAGTATTTTGGTGTAGAGAGAGAAAAAAAATACGCAGAGTATTTTTCTGCGCAAAGTGTTTTTTTTTTGTTCTGCGTGAGTTGTTCTTGGGTTGCGTTACGTACATTAAACATAAAACTCATACTCTACAAAAGAGTAATAAGTAGACTTCTATTAGGAATCTTTTACACCCAATCCAAAACTTAAACAAATTAAGTCATGAGTGTATCTTATCTAACAAATTTTTTTTTTAACTTAGCACTTTTCTTTTTTACTAAAATTTTATTTATAATTTATTATTGTAATTAATCATTAAATAATTCAAAATTATTTAAATTATTTTGAATATTTTTTTAATAAAATTCATTTTTAATTATTTATAAATTAATCATTATTTAAATTATTTTTCTTTTTTTATTCGTTGTATATCGCCTTTTTAGTATTTTTATTTTAATAATTTTAGTTTTAGTATTTATCTAAAAAAAATATATGTACTATTTTTATCTTATAATTATAATTAATGATTAGATAATAAAAATTAATTAACTTAGTTTTAGTTATTTTAATTAAAATTTAATAAAATTTGTTGTTGTAAATTAATTTTTAATATTTTTAACATTAATTTTTCTTTTTTGAGTAATCGCATTAGTTATTTAATTATTTTTAATTCTATTATTTCTTTCTATTAAAAAAATTTTCTTTACTATTTTTAAATTATTATAATTAATTTTCTAAATAATAAAATTAAATTAAATTAAATTAATACTAACGATTTTTTAAATTTCAATAAAATTTCTAAATTATGCTATTTATTTAATTTATATTACTCCAAATAATAATTCATCTAATTACAGTAAGAAATATAATATTTAAATTAGAACTAAATATATCTATTTTTTTATTAATTAAACATCAACTTTAAATATTTTCATTTTCGTACTTCATTTTTCAAAAAATATTTCTATGTAATATTTTTAAATTATAATCTTAATTAAGCATTAGATAATAATTAATCATTAGATAATAAAAATTAAT